>WEDG01006491.1:0-100441 GCA_017591395.1 Schistocephalus solidus
AAATGTGTTTGGAATGTTATCAGTTCCAACCGAATGGGAATTTTTAGGCAACTTAAAGCAACTTAGGTGACTCCCCGGATTACTAATCCCACTTATACCGTTGCTACCATGAAATTAAAAAAAACAGCAAGTTATAACATTGTTCCTCTATTACTTAGCCCATTGTTATGCTGTCACTGCCACTACCGAATGGGCTGCCATTTTTATTTTAAAAATTCAATAATTTTCGTTTTCTTGGAGTTATTGGCCTTTATTTTGGACGTGAAGAATCATATTCCGAAAATTTATTGAGGAAAATATTTATGTGCAACTAGCATGTCAAATGAACTCAAGTTTACTATACCAATCAGAAGCAAATCATTTTGGTCCAACGAGTGTACTGTGGAAATTTTGCAACAGAAGATGCCCCATCTGCCTTGATAGCACGTTGCGTAGTCGCAAAGTATGATCCAGGGGTATTCGTTGTGGCTCGTTCTCACAACGAATGATCACGAACCACCCGCTTCAGGGAGAATATGCAACTCCGTGGGGGTATCCTGGCAGAAGACCCAGAAAATTCGACCAGAGCGGTCTCCACTGTAAGGCATACTAACAACTTACTTATAGTTCCTTATGGGCAGAATGACATTACCGAAAAAAAATACAAAGGAGACTGAAATGACGATTTCTGGCCTATTAGCCATCGTCAGCCAGCCATACCCAAACCCAGGTGGTAAACCACCCGAAGGTCGAACCCACGACCTGTTGATCAGGATTCCGACGTTCTAGCCATTGAGCCCCGGGCCCATTGTCCTGCCATTTTTGATGAGGAATATTAATTTTGGTGAATGGACGCTCACCGATCGGGTACGGGACTCACTTGTCCGTTCTGCCTTGGGGCTCACTCTCGATCCCCACCAGCAGCCGTAAGGCAGCTAAGGATATAGGCAGAATAACACGACAGACAAAGACAAGGGAGACTGGAATGGCCATTTCTGGCTTATTAGCCGTCATCAGCCAGCCATACCCAACCCCAGGCGCCGCGGCACCCGAGGCTCGAACTCGCGACCTTGTTGGGTAGAAGTTTAACGCTTTACCCACTGTGCCACGAGCTCGTTGTCTTGCGGGTTTCGATCGGGAATATTAATAATGGTAGTTGGGCGCTCACCGATCTGTTGCAGGACTCACTCGTCCCGTTGTGCCTTGGGGCCAACTCTCAAGCCCCGCCACTAGCCGTAAGGCCTCTTAGGATATAGGCAGAATAACATGACCAAAAAGACAAGGGAGACTGGAATGGCCATTTCTGGCTTATAAGCCGTCATCAGCCAGCCTATTAACATTGCCGAAAAAGATAAGAGGGACGGGATTGACCATTTATAGCTCATTAGCTGTCGTTAGCCAGTTATAACAAACCCCAGGTTGCTCACCATCACCCATCCATTAATGTTATAGTTCCTTCTCTGCAATGATAGCAGCAGATAGAGTTAAATTTTTACAGTATCCAGTTTCGTTTCATGGGATAACAGCCGACATAGGTGATTTTATAAGCGAATTCATTATGGGTCTTGGTGTTCATCTCGCCCAAATGGGTCTAGTAATAACAGAAGCCTTTGGCTCTATGTAACTACAAATCCGAGACACATTCACTAACAGGGAAACAGTGTTTACGTCCCACTGGACCAATATTCTTAATTTCTTAGAAGGCGTCAAATGAAGAGGTTGTGTGAGTTACCGACGAACGATATAGAAGAATTCTCGAAAATTTATCAGCACATCAAGTGATAATTACTCCAGAGGCAAGTCCAGCTAGCTGGAACTGCAACTTACAGTCAAACCCAGGTGTGGGTATGACTGGCTGATTATGGCTAATAAGCCTGAAATGGCCATTCCAGTCTCTCTTGACTTTGTCGGTACTTCTTCGTAACTCGATTGTAGTCGCTATGCGACTGCCTGTGAATGATCTCTGTTGAGTCCGAAGGGGCAACAAGGGGAACATGTTCCGTAACCTAATTGACGAATGCACATTCAATGATAGTAAACGAACTAGGCAACTTCTAAAAATGATTTGTTAAGGCACCAATAATTTCTCGAAGGTCAAGTATTCCATGAGCTCCTCACTCGCCAAACTTAACTGCTCCAATGTTTATTGTATCGTCAGGTATCTGAAGGGGAAAGTATATCGATGCAAGCCATAAAACATTCAAAACCAAAAAACGATTAAATTGAAACCGGGGAAATACTAGATGAAACTTTTTATGGTGTTGTGGAACACGCCCGAAATAACAAAATTTTACGAGGACTCAGGGAGGATTGCTTTGTTGATACCATTAGAAAGTGTGCACTTCGAATTTTATATTTCGATCTAAATCTCTTGATCAACATTTTAACAAAATTTTTCATGCAACGAATCTTTTTGCCACTTATGGTTCATTCTGTACTGCTGCTATTACAACTAGCACCAACATCCTCGTTAATAAGACTACTACTGCTACTACTACTACTACTACTACTACTACTACTACTACTACTACTACTACTACTACTACTACATACTACTACTACTACTTATACTACTACCGCTATTACTACTAAGTGAGGGAGTTACTTAATGCCCTTTTGTTTTAACTATTTTGAATGCTCCCAGGTAAATAAAAAACGACAACACGTATTACAAAGTACTTGAACGAAGTTGTATTAGTTATATTATGACATTTGGCTGAAGTGCTAACAGGAAATGGTTTGAATGCCTTAGAAGAATAGCTTTTGACGTAGGAGATACAGAACGTTCAGTATTGTCGGAAAATTAGAAGATGAAGAGTTGGGAGCGGTAATCGATCTGGATACACGGTAAACATTTAAAAATGGCCAAATGTTATGAGTTGTTAGGCCAATGGTCAAAAAACGTTTATTTGCATTAGGAATGACACAACAAGAAGGAATTGAGGTGCCACGTGCAGCGATTGAAAGGTAACAGGAAAATCTTAAAACCACATGTGAAATATTGCTTTCATGACAGTCATTTTTCATCGAATTTTGACTGGTGACGAAAAATGGATCTGTTGCAATAATCCTAAACGCGAAACCATGGACGACGCTTGCCCAACAGTCAAATTCTGACACCCAAGCAACTCGTCAATGGAAGCAAAGTCATGCTGTGTATCTGGTGGAACCAAAAAGGAAAGGTTTGATATGAGCTGTTGAAGTCATCTGCAACTGTTATTGTTGAGTGATATTATCAACAACTAACCTTTGTTTCCAACAATGAACGCAAAAATGCCAGAATATGGGATTTCAAACACGAAGACCTTAAGTCTAATGTTGCACAATGAATGAAGAGAAATCTGGAAGCACTCCGCTAGCAAATGCTACCCCACCCACTGTATTCATCAGACTTTGTTTCATGAGATTATAATTCGTTTTTGATGGATGCAAAACGGTCTTGTTGAGCAACGCTTCAGGGTACTATGAAGAATTCCTTAACAGGCTCGATCAATGGATTACTTCAAAAGACTAGCTGCATTTATATCCCGGAATCCACTTATTATCCGAAAACTTGGACAGCGTCATAGCTGCCAACGGAAAACAATTTTAAAAAAATATAAAGTTACTTTGAACTGGATGTTCTTTTCGTTCATCCAAACGCCAGAAGTTTATTCGCATTCTGAATACTACCCTCTATAACACCGTTAGTACGGCAGTTGCAGGATTAAAAGCAATTTCAACATTTACTACAACCACTAAATGTGGCAATCTTTCCCTTTTGGCAATGCATTATTAACTGCCCATGGAGACTTACCCTCATCATTTGGTACTGCAACCCCCAAAAATTTGTCCCCAGCGCTTTGTCTCAAGCCACGCCAAGTCTTTTTTATGAATAGAGGCGAATGTTCGCATTCCAGGTGTGTGCATAAGGGAAGAAGAAGAAGAAGAAGAGAAGAAGAAGAAGAAGAAGAAGAAGAAGAAGAAGAAGAAGAAGAAGAAGAAGAAGAAGAAGAAGAAGAAGAAGAAGAAGAAGAAAGTTGTTCGCTCGCCGGAATCATGGCTTTATTCATCTGAGTTTTCGAACTCTTACTCAAAAGCTTAGACGAATAAAGCCATGATTGCAGCGAACGAACAAACTTCTTCTTCTTCTTACTTTTATTTCCCAAGGTGATTTCTCGTTCAAGCGCCAGTTGCTCTAATGCCTCCTCAACTTGCCACGAAGGTGGCAGGTTGAGGGGAGAGGCGAGGCCAGTGGATTGCCTGCCAGCCTCCTGCACACAGTAGGCGGCCACAGTAGGTACGTCAGTTGCGGCGGTGGGTGACCCGAGCGACGAGCACCTGTGTGGTCCAAAACACGTGTCCGATGGAGTTGCAGTGGCGCCAACGACGGCGCGCAGTCTACGCTACCCAGTCCGCCGTCTGCCACACAAGTTGAGGAGGGCGCCGACGGCTTGGATGGGTGGCGTCGGTGTCTCCTGCTTCTGACCGGACCCACCGTGGCGTTCTCTCTACCAATAATGACCTCTCATCCTCACCATCGCATTCTCATCATCCTCCTCCCCCTCTTCCGCCGCCGCCGGCGCCGCCGCCGTCTTCTTTTTCTCCTTGCCCTCTCTATTTCCAGCGTCGTCCTCGTCCTCTCTCTCTCTCTCTCTCTCTCTCTCTCTCTCTCTCTCTCTCTCTCTCTCTCTCTCTCTCTCTCTCTCTCTCTCTCTCTCTCTCTCTCTCTCTCTCTCTCTCTCTCTCTCTCTCTCTCTCTCTCTCTCTCTCTCTCTCTCTCTCTCTCTCTCTCTCTCTCTCTCCTACTGTGTCATTTTTTTTCTCATACCCATTTCTTCTAGTTCAGAAAGTTCACGATGCATTGGACAAGAACATGTTACCCCTGGGATTTCTGCGCGCGGATACTTTTTGATAGACTGTCCGAATGAGTGAGAAGCGGCAAATCATTGCAGAGAAGGATCGGCTCTGGGGCTGCCCCACCACATTCACGAACTCTGGGGTTGGGAAAAACTGTAACAAAATTGCATAGAATGCGGTCACCCTCACAGTTCGGCTGCCGCTGAGGCACAAAAAATCGAAACTGATTTACCCAATCTGTTAATTAAAAAAGGGTTGACAGCGGCTACAAAGTTCCCCTGAGTTCAGTGAGCTCAGCTATGGGTGAGCGTTTTTCGATTCAAATTAAGGGGCTGCTCTCTTTCTCTCTCTCTCTCTCTCTCTCTCTCTCTCACTCCATTCCCTGCGTGATGGCCTACAGCCTACCGCAGGAACTTTAAACCAAGAAATTTTCCCTATCTCATTACTTTTTAGTGCTTAAGATGCGCCTAACGTCTTCAAGCACTTTGATGCACAGACAAAGGCATTAGGTTTCCTAGAAAGCGTTAAACCGGGCGCAATTTTAATGATCACTCAGCAGAAAACTGCTTTTTCTGAAATTTATTAAATTACAACATAGGCATAGTATCCCGGCAACGACAAACATAAAACTATTGAAAGCTTTGGAGCCTTGTCGTAAGCACATTAGGCAGCAAACGACAGCCGTTAGTCCAGCGAGCAAAAATATTTCAGTTATGAAAAGATCAGTATTAACAGGCTTTCTTAGAGAATATATACATAAACTCGTAGGTAATCATCTACAAGCTGTGTAAGCACACTAACAAAACCTGCCAGTTTTTCCCTATGCGGTTGAATTGGTTTGATTATTTGAGACCTGCTGCGCGAGGATGGTTTTCTCTTTACCTCACCCGTGGAATAATCCGAACATTCCCAGGTGGTGAATATCGAGTGACTTGCTGTGATCCAAGTGCTCTGTGAGGTCCCAGGCGTTGAGAACCAGAGAGCAGTGCCGCCATCGAAAGGGGCTGGATACCGACCTGGCAAGGCAACCAACTACATGAGGATTAAAAGCCGCGGTGGTGCTACTGTTCTCAACCATTCAACAAGCCACCTACTATTGATGTCACTTTACAGGGTTAGCATCCTTCTTGTAGACCCGGGACCTCGGTTGTACCGTATTCCGGCGAATCTACATGAAAATTCAGGTCGTATGCTGTGGACTCTGGAACCGACCAAACCAGAAGCGAGGCTAGTTGCAGCAGCAATAACGGGTGATTTGGTCAGTCTTTTCGCTTGCCGTCTTACAACACCTTTCATTAGGATGGACTCAATGGCCCTGAACCCACGCAGGCGTTGAAGACGCAACTCAACAAACAGTCTCTTCGTGAAAGTAAAGAGGGACTGGGTATTACGGAACCTTATTCACTAATCGTCCATGCGCAGCCTGACATTTGCGATGTTTCAAGTACTTACTGCTACTGTCAATACTTAAGAGCATTGGCTGGGGTAGTGAGAAGGGTCATTTGTTTGTATGCATGACATGCCTGCTGTAATAAGTTGAGTGATGTGAGTTATTTTCAATAGATTTCTTGGCAAAAAAATAAAACAGGTGGCCTTGCGTTGGAGGGATACCTTCTCTCCCATTTGCTAACCTTATCCATGAAATTAACCAGTATTCAAACCTCAGACCTAACTCTAAACCTACAAGTAACCCTTACTCTAACTTTACCCCGAACCCTAATCTCACTGAAATGTAGCAGACCGTGGATGGAGTTCCTCGATAAACAATAGCATAACAATCTTATGTCATATTTTTTCCTACGAGGCCGTGTACTTATATTTTGGCTAATGCCAATGTTTACGGAAATCTCAAATTACTTATTATGCCAGAACATATTACGCTAAATTTACAAGCTTTTATGTCACTCTCCTTAACATTCATCACCAAAAATGCTTGATTAGTGAACTTTTGAAATATTTTTCCGTAAATAACCCCATCCCAAAATGCAAAAATTTACCCTGGCAGCCCAGTTTAGACACCGCTTTACCTTTTAAAGGATTGCATACTTTTTGATGCGAGCTGCATGCAACAAAAGATTTCTGTTCGGATTTCTGACGGACAACCGCGTCCAGAAACGTTTATGTACCTAAATCGTTGTGCTGTCTGTTTGTAGAGGACGGTCGCCCTATTGAAGAGTTCGTTTGCCTCTGAAACGCGTAAAATCAGTCATTGTGTAAGCTTGTCAAGAAGGCTAACATGGGATGTGACTGTGTGCTCACTAGCCAAGAACAATTAGGATAGGATTTTACCTGCCCCCGTATTACATGTGGCCTTGCACTAACTTCCAGGTGAGGTTACGGTTAGGTTTGGAGTAAGTGTTATGATTAGGAGACTGAGGATTAGAATTGTTAGTGTTAGGTGAAGGTAAAAATATGAGGAGGGTTATCGTTAGAATTACGGTTATTGTCAGGGTTGGAAGTAGGGTTAATGTTATGGGAAGTATGGGAAGCACTTAAACCGGTGTCCAAACTGTGAACCTTATTGAAGGTTCTGCCCTTTAGTTGGTTGTGACACGTAGACTGTTTTTTGCGGTATGCATTTGAAGTTTTCAGACAGTGTGTTCAGTGTCCTACTGCATTTATCATTTTATCGATTTCCACTAATGACACACCATTACTTATAGTTTTTACGGAAGGCTGAGCGTCATTCAGTCCAGTGCTGCCAGAACTTCTACGAATGAAGAGTTACTGATAACTTTTCCTCCAGCATTAATAAACCAGGAAGACCGTTAGGCCAAAATCGCTCTGAATAGTCAAATGTAAGAAATCAGAGCACTAGTGAGACCAAATACGCCGACAACTTTAATTTTTTTATGTATTTTGCTTTTGTTAGACTTCAATTGGATAAAACACAGTCAGTAACCGCTTAGGTCCGACATGGGTATCTGTCTCCGCCTATTTCCAGGGTTTTAATAGTTGGTTTTTGAAAGCAAGTGAGACCGATCGATGGAGAAGCGGTGGCTGCTGAGAGTCAGACCGTCGTGGGTGGTGGCATCAACCAGGCGTTTCGTGAAGTGGGCACAGCAAGTGAGACATATGTGCACAGCATAAACAGCACACCCCTTTTCCGTCACCCACCAGGATCTGATGGCAAGGCATTGTCAAGACAACGAGGGGAGGTAGAAAACGAGGGGAGGTGGTCAACAAAACTAAACAGCACGTCTACACGTGCCACACACGAGCTATTTCTTTTTTAATGTACCGGGTTGGTTTAAGTCTGAATGGGTTGCCACATGGGTCCATTGCGGCTTAATTATGGGGGACTCATTGCAGCCGGACTGTCAATCCTCCAGTTCCTCCACTATACTCACCATGAAAGCCGAATTTAAAATAATTGCACGGGACAGGAACGAATAAAATAATCCCCTCTGGGTGGGTCTCCGATCGGGGAAAAACAAATAACTACTGTTTTTATATGCTATAAAGTAATGGTGATGTTTGTTCTTAATGCATACCGACAGCCTTCAGTAAACCAAACTAATGTTCGTCCTGTTCAAGATCCTGAGGGGTAACCGTCCTTTTCAAGTGAGGAAAAACTGAAATAGCCAGTGACCACCCAGCCATTAACTGTTGTGAAAGTTTTCAGTCCTCGATATCTATTCAGTACCTGAGTGTAAACAAGATCTAAACGGATGTCAGGAAGTAATTCCGAGGACAAATAATTTATATATCCGGTAGCATAGCAATATTTTTCCGACATTTCAAACCTCTGCTGGAGTTCAAAGTGACAGGGTTTGAACATTACCCTATCAGTCTATTTATGCGGCGATTGTCATCTGAGTTTTTCGTATGACAACACAATGCCTGCTATGTGGGAATCAAGTCAATTTGGAAAGTACTTCAATTTTTATCACACGTCCCTCAGCTGTTTTTAAGTTCCCTCGGTAAGTTTCTGTGTGCGATTTAAAATCGTGACCAGAGTTCGTCTTTTGACCAGACATCTGGATGATTTATCATGGCGCCTAACTGTGGCCTTGCGCTCCTACGTGTACTTTGCGGACTTAGGGTCCGTGTGACCAGCATAATTAACCGAGTACCCTTCACATTCGCCATGGTAACTGAGGCGTGACTAGTCGCCCAGCCTAAGTCGTTCATGATATGCATTATATGGGGGAAGGTAGTGGCGCCAAGTCGATGGGCGATGACCACATTTGAGTAAGAAGCGAGCTATTCCGTTGACAGTTCGACAATCACAAGCAACGATGTCCACTATCTGCCCCACGGGGTGTGCGCGAGACTGGTGACTTGCGCGTGAATTATTTTGTAACCAGGCCGACTAGCACAACATCAGCCAGACTCTCTTCTCCATCACCGGCATTTTTCTGATGGCGCAGTGGCTGGCAGAGTTAGATAGTCCGTCTGCGCGCGCCACACACCAGCTGATCCACGAAGCATGTGTCAGGCTGCTGCAATGGTGACTCTGATGTCACGTAAGTGAGAGGTCACATTATGGAGGAGCCTGATTTGCAGTCCTCTAATCATTTCAAAATACTCCCAGGATTAACAAATTAAGACGTTACCTGGTAATCTTCCAAGCCACAATTCCTAGCTCATATTGAAGGATACAAGTACGTATGCATGAAGACGAACTTAGCGTCAAAAACACTGTAAACTCATCGCAAGCGAGATTTTCTGCCCTGGATTGTAGTTAGATCTGCAACTGACCTAGCTACTGACATGGAGTTTCTGAAGCGAAATAATAGACGTCTGGTCATTGGCCTGCGCTTTTATTTACTCTAATTAGCGTTCTGGTTACAGCGTTGGCATTCGCGTAGGGTTTGCTTTGAACTCTGAAACCGCATAATTTGAGGCTGTTAGTGGTGGTGATGTCAAGTCTGATATGCCATAGGTAGAGTTGTGAAAACATTTATGAATACTGACCACATATTCCGGGTCTAATTGTCTCTCCAGCTCTTAAGTAGTTCCCCAGACCAATGGAATTCCAAGTGTAGGAAACAATTCCACCGTCGCCGAAGGCAGGCAATACATCATTTCTACCACCCGGTCGCGTCCATTCATGTGTTTACATAGCTGTAAAAACTTTTGAAAAAGACTACTCGAACTCTAAGGAATCGTGCGATGTTCGGAAACATCAGGCAACTGAACAGGCACATGCTGTGAGGAGGTGGCGGCCAGAGATTCCGAAGAAGTCACTGATGCTGGGGCGGTATTTCAATCTGCTGGAACCCACTTCGTAATGTTCGCGTCTCAGACAGACGGACTTTGATGTATGCGTTTAATTACCGGCTTAGCATTTTACAGAGCTGGTCTCTCAGCGTTGGACAACCCACCTCCGAATGCACTGTGGGTTAAACTGGCATATAAACACCCCACTCCCCGAAACCAACCCTCCCCCGAACTGCATTGTATCTCGTTAGCACGAGATCACCAACCATCAATCCAGCGTCATTGTTGAGTGCTGTTCATGTTGCCTACGAGGGCCGTACCAATGGAACCAACCCCTATCAATGCCTCCCATTGTAATGCACACATTTATAAACTCAGCATTTCCCGGAATAGCTCAAAGCATTTAATGGTAAGGATGTCGTGTATAGCCACGTAAGCAGGACACGGGACCAGGAAGCGCCCGCAATACCTGTGGCTTTACGCTAAATTCCGTAAAAAATAATTATAGGGTGATGGTTAACATCAGGTTTGGTGTTAAAGTCAGGGTTATTTTAAGCATAACGTTTTGGGTTCGTGTTAACTGTAGGGTTTAGGTTTGGATTACGGCTAGGGTTAAGATACAGGTCGAAGTTTATTTTGGAGTTAGGGTTGATGGTAGAGTTAAGACAAGGGAATATTAACCGCACTTTAAGTTTATCGAAAAGTGACCTATTTTCCCGTGTCTTGCTTAGGCGGCCATACAACACATCCTTATCCGTTTAATTATTGAACGTTCTTCGTATAACAGTGCGTCATTATGGGTAATTTTTACGCCACATCAATCTAAATGAATCTCGTATGAAGCCACCACGATTTATTTTCCTGATGTTTAAGAGAACACGCTGCCACCAAACAAATAAGTAGGTTTAATGTACCGTAAGACACAGGAATAGGAATACCTAGCGGAGGCGGCCATACGCTAAATTCAAGGAAGGGTAAGTATTTCCATATACGACGACAGTTCGACCGTCTTAGTCCAACGATGTCCACCGTATGTTCCACAGCATGATGGTGCAGGGACGGTGACTTGCGCTGGATTATAGTGATAGAAGACTTGCATTGCATCTACCGCACACTCTCTTTCCCCACCCACGTGTATCCGGTGTCAAGACAGAGTCAAGAAGACCGGAGGTGGATTCTTGCGCGGCCCGAGACGCTCCTGACCGTGTCAACATACCTGAATCAGATCCCAAGCAGTGATAGAGTCATAAAGGGCAAAAGTGACCAGTTCGGCATTAGCCTGCACCTACGCATATCATGACTCCCCCATGTTCGGCGTTTGTTATGAGAGTTCAACCCGAATAACGCCTGCCGTGCCCTGATATGGCTCCCGTCTTGGCCCAGCGTATCTACCACGCGGCCCGTTTTGGGGGGCAGACGTGTTCCCGTATAGTAGCCCTAACTCTACCTCTAATACTAACCCCACTCTGAAACCTAAATTATCTCTCACCTTAACACTAACTCGAACTTTGATACCCTGAAATGTAGCGCAAAACAACCTGCATTGTTAGGGTGGTTCCAGAATACTTGCATGCATATCATTTTTGGAGTAAAGGGCTATACTTCATACGAACCAACGTAGTCCAAGTTAATAAGTCCTGTGAACATGCTGTCAACAATGCCATTTACGCGATCGATAATCAAAAGCGGACGTCTTCCCAGCGAAAGTTTGCAGAAAACATGTGCACATGGAGTTCAGAAGGGTAGGGGTAGTCTTGAGCATGCACTTCCATGAGCTTGAATCAAAGCCTTACATGGTCATGGGTAGTTTCATTTTGGACAGTTTTGTTGAGCTGATAATTGTGTCCTTAGCGCCAAGAAAGTGCTTGTCAATAGATCCCACACAACATGCCTTTGTTCCCTTTTTGCAGCTACAGATGGTGTCAATTAGGGGTTTGGATGGGCTTGGAACATGTGGGCTTTCTGTAGAATACGATCACAAAGTGTCGGTTACGTACTGCAGTCTTGACTCGGTGAAATAGCAGTTGGTTGAAAAATGCAAAAATTTAAGCATTCCTAAGTCTCGTGAGCTAGATACAGTGCGGGATAAATTTAGATTTTAAAAAAATATAAAAACTAAAGTCACCGTTCCGCACCGTAGGCATTGCTACCCTTGACCTTCAATCGCTATCTAAATGAACCCGCATTCTAGCCTTTGAACCTTGCTTGGCATCTGTTTTAACATGGGATTCATTTAAATGATCATACACGACCACATCGCAAATGAATTTGGGAATTTCTGGATACTACTTTAATCTCAACAACGGTCCCTATAAGTATGAAATTCGTTCTAACATTTAACATACAAAAGTGCTTCCAACTTTACTAGTCACTGTGCCATGCTTCATCAACATGACTGTAAGTAGTGATCTGAAATGGAATTGGCATGCCAACTTATCGACTCATACGCATATGAGTCAATCTCTGACTCTGATATGCCATTATGGCCTTAGTTAGCTTGATGGTTGGAGTCGTCATCTTCGGCTGTCGAAGGCAATCTGAATACCGTTGCTACGAACCGTCGTGTTCAAGAGGTTGTATTGTGGTTTCACAGCAGATTTTCCGCAGGCTACAATCTCTGACTTGGTGCAAAATTTCATAATGGAATCAAAGGAAGTTGATGCTTCCAGCCCTGTTGACTAAACTGAGAAAGATTCATAAAGTACAAACCGGAGCCTACGCCAACAACCATTAACAGGTGAGGTTGGATTACCCACTAATCAGATAAACCTCAACCAGCAAAAAAAGGAGGAATACATTTCGTGACCGTTGCCTACTTCCAATGTTTGGAGTGCGGTTTACGGTATTGTGACTAATATCGCTACTGTAACTTACAAATAACACAGTCTGCGATTACGAAACATCTGCTGAACAGTGGTCACTCGGCTGACCTCATGTTCGGGCATGAAAAACTCGGACTTTGCGTTACTGTGAAACAGTCTGTATACGGCGGGAGAAACCCACCCTATGCAAGCAGCTAGACCATGGGATCAATCTAAAATTGCTCTGGTAATCTTCCTGCCTAGATTTACTCATGAATGTGAGTAAACGCCCCCCCCCACTCTTCATTTTCCTGGAAGATGTCTTAAGTTAACGTTTTCATCTGACATTATGTGTAAATTCAAACTGCTGTCTTCTTCTATTCTTTATCTATGTTATGTAAAGATGGGTAGCAGTTGATAAGCCGTGGCAAAATTTGTTGGATCCGATAAATCCTGCTGCGTATGCCTGCTTAAATTTATTCCTTGAAAAAATGCCTCAAATCTAATATTTGCTATTTAGTTTCGGGAGAAATCTTCCTTTCCGAATTGAAGCAATTTGAGGAATATAAATCTCCATGTTTAAACCTACAGCATGAACATCTAAGGTCTTAAAGCTGCATCAGAGCTTCCGACAGAACGGAATTCCCATTTCGGTGATCTCGTGTGTGGCGAGTGGCGAGTGGCATTTGATCATGAGTTGGTCTGTGCTCGTTAGCATCGTTCAGCTAAAGCAAACGTGGATATGGAGGGGTGTGGTAATTGTAGTTTAATCCTAAAGGATTATACATGTAGGTGACACGTGAAGTGCGCTGGGGGCAAATAAGACCTCGTAATACAGGTGGTCATGCGCTGGATAACAGAAACGTTGGCTGTTTGCGTGTCCTAATACTAACACTGACAGAAACCTACACGCTTGCCCTTAACTGAAACTATTAACTTACTCTGAACTCTGATATCAATGGAATTAAGCGAAAGTCACCTGAGTTCCGAAGAGGTTTTTATTCTGGTGTCCTACCTGTGGTCTTAGCCACGGGAATTCCCATTCTCTGCCGGCTTAGAGGGCGATCCCAATTTCCCCTGTACTTTTTGCAGGCGTCTCAATTATCACCAACTTTAAGGGTGCTGGCCTAGCGAACCGAAATACGCGTACTCTACCCTACAATCTGGCAAATCGGCTGAAATCACTTCCTTATGACGCCGAATACTCTATAATTCAGTCAACAAAGTGTGCGTCCGTGGTCCATATGTAAAACGCTGAACTTTTAATAAAGTCGATTTTAGTTCAAGTCCAAAGATTTCCTGTCTTAATATTGCGTATGGCTGGCTAACGTTAATAAAGTGCTCCGTGTTCGGTTTTGAGACCAGAGTTCATGTTAGACGCACTGTAACTGGAAATCTGTGTAGTGGGTTGATGGGCTCGGAGAGGTGACATGGGCGTGGCTGAGGAAAAAGAGAGTGAGGCCAACATTGGAGAAGCCATACTAAAGGCGAAGAAGAACATTCCTTACTCTAAGCAGTCCGACGCCTTGGAGTCTAGCACGCATCACTCTCAGGCATGGGTACAGGATAACTTGGTACTACTCAGGACATAAAGTAAGGCTTCAATAGAGCCTTCTCAACGTGACAAGTTTGTCCCAGAGTAAAGTCTACCCCTAACTTTGGCCTGATGCGTAGGAAATGAGGATCAATTCGTGTGGGGCACACCTACGGGCTGTTAAGCCCTGCCAGAGACTGCATTCCCTGTCACACCCTTGTCCGCTAGCCTCGGTCTGGTGCATGCGAGAGAGAGAGAGAGGCCGATACTGGGCAGAGAGCCATCCCGGTACCAAACCCGCGCATTCTTTATTACAGCCAAACTGACACGTTTGACTCTATCAGGACACGTTATCAGTCGTGGCTTGCAATATTGTCAGTCGACAAAATTAATCTTCCTTTTCGGGGCGAAGGATCAAGCTGTAGTCGTTTGTTATAAGAGTATGACCTACACGGCATTTTTCCCTTACGTGAGACCCGAGGCCCTTGCATTACAAGGCATCCGTTGCTGTGTGGCATGTTAATACAGCAGGCTCAGCCATTACGTCCACGTTCACCTCCGGTCATCTTGTCTTACTATCAGAGCAGTCTTTGTGTGGAAGTAAATAGGGGGGGGAGCGGGGTAGCTGCACTGCACTGATGATGGGTTCGAGAGAGAATCCAAAACGCCAGGCCAATAAAAACCATGTTCCAGTGATTACTACCTCTTTTGAATTACCGCAAGTCTGCTTCCCATCAATCACGGGCACATTCCATGAGGCATACGGTTAACGTCATCAGTCACGAGGGGCGAACCGTCACGTATGCAGGAGGGAGGTCTGACGTAGACAAGGGAGATTGGGATAAACATTTTTGGTTTATTAGTCATCGTCGGTCATCCCTAGTCAACCACAGGTTTGGATAAACTGGACATTGCCCGTTAAGCCTAACTTCTACCATTTACTAATTGGGATTCTGAATAGTAACTTTTGTGGGAATTCAAAAGAAAGTTTGTAGAGCATACGTTTGCATTCAATAAATGTTCCTCTGGCCTTTACATTTACGTTGATATGTAAATAAGTAAAATATGCGGGCAACTAAAAAAACTCGTGCTGTTACTGGGATTGCGGGAGTGGGAAGGGGAAACAAAATTGCGGTCAGTATCTTCTGATCAGCGGGGGGGGGGGGGTGGTGGTGTGCACCAGAAAGGATAATTATACGTGAGCGGCTGAATTGGTGGCTTCAGGTCATGATAATTGTGGGAATTGGTGGACAGGCACTCATCGATCGGTTATGGGATCACTCGTCCCGTTCTGCCTTGGGATTCTCGAGCTCGAGCTCGGCCAGCAGTCGTACAGGCAGTAGAAGATTACCGACAAAGACAAGGGAGACGGTAATGTCCTACTTCTTGTGGGACTGTCATTCACCGATCGGGATAAGATCACTCCATTGCACCTTAAAGCTCAGTCTAGAGCCCTCGCAGACGGTCACATAGCGATTAGTAACCATGTTGTAACCCCGGGTTCTTTAAACCTGGGTTTAGGTGTGGCTGTCTGAAGATGGCTAATAAGCCAGAAATGACCATCTCAGTCTCCCTTGAGCATACATAGAATACTTTTTTCAGTTACCATAAGATAAATACCCTTTTTAACGTTTATGGATATTTCTGTGCGTTCTATATGACCATTTGAAAGATATGATTTCCCGGAACTAATTTGAATCTGACTACTTTATTCAGTTTGGAATAGGGCTTAGATCCAACGCATCTAGACTACTGATTCGGAGCATTATTCTTGGGATTTTTGACTCCTTTTATTAGACCGAGGCCTTAGCTCATCGGTTTAACATCCAGCCCGCAATTGTCCCCAATTCCGACTGAGTTCCAGATTTTGCATCCGTCGCTACGCCTGCTTGCTTACCGGCCTGCATGCAGTGGAGTGCACCAGGAGCTAGTGATGCCTGCGCAACTGCAAACTAGCTTGACAGTAGAAAGCAGAAGTCATGTCGATGTCATTCGGTGGCGTGTATTCCGTGCAACTGGTGCTTTTCAACCTCCGAGCTGGTGACAGAACTCCTAACATTTATCATATCCCGGCGGCTCCTTTGAGTGGTCGGAACGCTGATCTGTCATTTCAAAGTGTTTGTACAAGTCTCAGCAATATGCCTCCTATGCTGATGCCAACTGTCAGCACGCCATGTGCGGAGAAGCTCAGGTTTTCGCGCTCTGCCCCTGATGAGCTGACACCGGCCCCTGCTGTGACATCAGACGGGATGCCGGCCTGTTTTATTTGTGCGCGGGCGGCTTGCGTTTACACTTGCACACTTATAGTCTTATTTATCGAAGGATGGGTTGCGTGCTAAGTGCGTGTGCGGCCTGTCCGTCGACTCATCGTCTGATCCTCAGATGCCGGCAGTTTTTTTGCCGTCAACTTGCGCGCGATAATTAAAACGCGTGCGCATTAATCGCTCGGGGCACGCTTGAACAGGCCGTCGTATAGACGAGACCCCCTCTCCGCCCACCTTCCCAATGAGGGCCCAAATGAAAACTCTTGGTGGGAGGGCGAAGCAGCCAACATGCTGGCATCCGCAGTTTACAGGGTTCCTCAGCGGACATGGGCATGGTTTGACCGTCCGTACCGACGATGACCACCATGTTCCTCTCAGCAGGGTGGGCGCAGGGACGGCACCTTGCACGTGAATTAATTTATACTGAGAATAGACTTGCGTACCATCTACCACCCATTTCCTTCTCTCACCCACCTCAGCCCTGATCAAGTAAAGAAGATTGGAGGCGGTAGAGGCACAGTTGGCTGGCGCGGCGCGAACCCGCACCTAGGCGTGCCACAATTCCCCTGGTCTACGCAAACAACTAGGATTTCACACATCAATAAAAAAGAGAGGAGGCGGCTCAGATCCCACCTGCGTGCCATAAAGGCCATATTAATAAGGAGCCTTGCAGCCTGACTCTCAGTTCATCAGTCGGCCACTCCACACAAACACACACTGGGCTGACTGCAAGGTTCGAGTTATCCCGTCAGTTAGTGGCCTTCTCCAAGCCACGGCTATTAGCGCGTGGTGGTAGATTCACGCGCGTCAGATTGTTTATAAAGGGGGAATCAGTGTCGAAACAGTCGACCTCAATCTCTTCCCACTTCCAGTCCACTATCCGAGCAGGTTAATTGTCTGATCCGATAATTGGGCGCAATTACTGACAGAGTTCTAGAGCTCATCTGCGAGTGACACATACCCGACCTGCCAACCAAACAAAACGCAACAGAATTTCACTCTAAGGGGGTGGCTGGCCCAGATCCCAGTAAGTGGAAGCGCATGGAAGCCATATTAAGAAGGATCCCTCGACGTGTGACTGCCAGTCCACCAATCGGCCACTGCACACAAACACACAATGGGCTAGGTGGGAGGTTCATGCTATCCCATTCAGTTCGTAGCCTTCCAAGTCACCGGGATAGCTCTACTGCACCAGCTTGTTTACAGTTAGGAATCGGCATTTGGAGTATGCACCGGTATATTGATTCCGAATCCTACGATTAATTGGTAACAATACAAATAGGATGTATATGAATTGTGCCTTTTTGCTAAAAGGGGTATAACTTAAACTAGAATTTTGTTTGGCGGGCTCTTGAAATTGAGCCACCATCTTTTCTGCTCTCCATTTGCATGTGAATCCTCTTATATGTATGTCGATTGGCCTAGTTCACCAATTATATACTGTATTTTAACCCTATTTGTTTATTCGAACAGCATAATTGAGGTCATCAGCGCACGACGCTGGCACCATTTTGAAGGAAGTTCAAATTGATCGATATTTTGAGACGCATTCAAGGACGATTCTTCCCGGTGAATGGAGGACCTTTTGCTGAAAGTTTGGGAATTTTACTTTCAAAATAAAACGTAGCTCTCTTTCTCTCTCAACCCCTATTTAGCCTTAATCTGCAGTCCTCCGCAAAATGCGAACGTAAAGCTAATTAAAAAGACAAAAAGGGAACAAATTACCCGATTCTAGCCTAAAGGTGGGCCATCTCAGATCCAAATAATGAAACGATACCATCTTAAAGACGAACTTTTGCACTCAACGATTGGAGACGGGTTTTGCTTCCTCAGTATATCTACCGAATACAGACAACACAGGCATCACAGACCGGAAATGTCGTTTCTGACTTTGCAGATTTGTCTATCAGTCGGGAACAGCCCAACAACAGACCTGGAAGTCTTACAACACCGAATCGCTTATTTATTGAGATAAATAAAGAAACCTATGTTAATTGAACCTGGAAGACCCCGAACAGGTATAGCAGCAGTGCTCAATGATCTAGCCTGGTTACAGGAGGGCTTGAAGGCGGTCAACTAGGCCTATGATTTCCCGCTATATTCCCCTTATCTGTCTGCAAATTACTGGCTAACAACGGTAACTAACCCAGAGGGATTCACTCCTTTCTCTTGGTTTGTTTTTGCTAGTTGCATTTATCCATTTTTCGACTCCTCATCGCCAGCGATGGGCGTAGACCGGAGTTTGAATTAAGAACAGTGAGTGCTACTGTGATGTGACATGAATGCCATCAGTGGCGTCCGTCGGGTGGAGGCACCCATGATCCAAGATCGAATCATTTGATTCGGTGATCAGTCAAAAACAGTGTGGCTTCAAGCTTTTGGTCCTTTCACCAGGGGGTGCCTGGAGTTCCATGTAGGAAAACGGCTAATATTTCGAAAATTGCCCTCAACTCCTCTGTTTCTTTTTTTTACCCATAAACAGACAAAAATCATGTCTTCGAGAAAACCTGTTGATAATCACTGCTTACTAAAACTGCATATTTTTTTTACCTTACTGTGGATTAGCTCACTGCATAATTCATCTGAAAATTTTAGTTCTGAAGGTAGGATCTACGCCTGTTCTCTGAATCGATGTTTCAAGGCAAAAAAAGAATGTCCAAAGTTAATGCTGCAAACAGGATAACTCGGTGACCGACTCCTTCGGGCAACCTCGAGGAGATACTTCTCTCCCCCCAAAAAGGTCTATGAGGTGCGCAATCGGGCTGAATTTGCTGCGTGGCAACAGGGTGAGAACATCAATTTCCAGACCAACACATCAGCACCGATCATTGAAATTGTATCTGTCTAATGTAATCCATTTCTTTTCCTGTAGACATGCTACTTTGGAACACCAAGTGCTGGATGTATGGAAGTAATGTGTTCGCGTTTCAAACAGCGTGGGTAAAAACCAGACAGTCTATATGGATAAGCCACTCTGACAGACATTAACAATCATAGAAAAAAACAAAAATGTACCTCCCCTTTGTTTCTAATTGGCTTCTCTGCACAACACTAGGGATAAGCATTCATTGAAGAAAAAGGACTGGTAGAACTGTAGGTAGTGAGCTTCCGACGATGTCGTCTCAGATTGTAATACAAAGACCTGGTCTCTTGAAGGTTGACAAGATCTCTGCGAGGGCCACTACCAGGCTACTTAACCACCGACTTTCCAAATGGCTGTGAGGGCTAGGCGGAACGCTCCAGCTTACGGTTTCCCAGTGCTGAGCCACCATTACTTGCTGCACATAGAACCGACAGGTAAATAAGACAGCATCCAAAGCCACAAATATGCATTTTCCTTTCTGGTTATCGGCCACTTTTTGATCTTGCTACTTGCTCATATGCGTTGAGTCGCACTGGCTCGATGGTTGTACGACGACGAAGGACGGCATTACATCAACGCCTAAGAGAGGAGTGCAGAGACAGACTGTCGGCCTCACCGTTTCTCCGCAGCCAGGAGTCAACGCAATCTGGAACGCTGACTCACCTCGGCCTCCTAAATCGTCCTGTGGATTGGCTTGGCGCCGTCGCCCGTCAGCTCACCAAGACCGGTATTAGTCGCGGCAGGGGAGGAAAAAGATGAAAGTTCGTCGCAAGGCCATCCGCCCAAGATATCCGTCCGCATATGGCTCAGCCGACCGCTCAAAAATAATTCCTTGTTTTGTCACTGTCAACATCGCGGCCAACGCCTAACTGCTCTCCCTCGGCTGATTTGTTTGCGCTCAGTCCGTGTCTCTCCTCTCAACGCGGCCACAGAGGTCGCCCTTCATTCCGTACCCTCTTTGTAGCAGATTGCTCCGCAGCCTCTACTGCGCGCCACCATTTTGCCCATGTGGGAGGGGTGAAAAGTGTCGCATACCACTGGGGTGAAACGCGGGATTGACTTATATTTAAACGGCAGAAGCGAGTCTGTCGGTCTGCTCGGATTTGAACAGCAGACAATTCTCCTTGGAAGATTCTCCTCAGCCTCCGGTGTCTGGAGTAGGGTTCTTAGTGTTTCAATGAATAGTATAGCGCTTGGCAACGTCGGCTGATAGTCCTACACCTCAAGTGGGAAAAGGGATAGGACTCAATGATGAACATATAAACCGTGAAACAAATGTAGGAGACTGATGTTTTCAGAGTTAAATGAACTAGTTAGAAAGAACTTTAGGAACCCCCCTGATAGAAATCGGAATTCTGCTCACAGAACGGTATAAAGCGGGGACAGGGAGGGTTGTTGTCGAGTTTACGGCTAGGAGGGTAATTCAGAGCAAGTTTATGAATAATACTAGCTGTAGTGTTGGGATTTGAAGCTGGAAATTGTACTGGGGTTACGGGGAGAAAGGTAAAGGTTTGGCGTTACTGTTAGTAGGACTCGGGTTAAGCTTAGGTCTCATCGTACTACTAACTGTGAACTCTTATAGCAAATCTAAATTCAAACTCGATCCCAATACTATCAGAGTATGAACATTTGGGACGCGAATGGGGCCAGGGTGGCTTGTGTGTTTGTCTGCTACAACGTTGCTGTCTCCACCCCCAATCTAAGTGAATCAAACTATACATGTGAGGTCCTATCCGCAAAAGGAGCCATCAAAATTTGAGCCTTGGTACTAAATTATTCCACTCGTTGGCAACCTTCCAGAACACGAATTAGACCTCGTGGCACTAGAAAAACGCACCTTATTGAAAAAAAGCCTTTTGGTTCAGCATCAATACTTCCCACGTTATCTTTTAAATCCAATCCTTCTACAGAAACAAAATGTCCCACAGCTGTCTGTTCCTCTGTCTCTCAACTACGCCTGCATAAGCACATGCACATACTGTTTCATTCAATAAATTCAAAAATCCCTATTTTATCTTCCCTTGTCCGTTTTTTGCTGCTGTGGTTTCTCAACTACTCAACGAATGTTTAAATAATCACAATTATCCGCATAATTATCAAATTAATTGTCAAAAGAATGTTTCTAATAAGTACCGACCTCATCCTCAGCATCCTTATTATTCCTAGTATTATTACGATGCGCACATAAGCTGTAATAAAATAAATTTGTAGCTGTTGGTGTCAGCTAGTGCTGCTTTTATTCTAATGCAGACTGAAAGACTACTAACTTTAAAAAAACACCTCGAGTAACTGATTTGAGAGGATGAACATATAAACCGTGAAACAAATGTAGGAGACTGATGTAGATTCTAGATTGATGGGTGTTATCTTAAATCAGTAACTGATTTCCCATGAAAACGCACCGTCGAGGAACGCCGAACGTGTCTCCTTCTTTAAGAGAAGCAATTTGACCCGTAATTCGGGTAAACTCTAAATGCTAGGAACAAGGGTGGGGGTTATACTTGCTCACGGTGTGCGCTAGTCAGGCAGCGCAAGGCCCGCGCAAACCCATACCTACTGCCGAACATGGGAGGGGTGTTATGGAGGTAGGCATTCACACCGCCTCAGTCACTGCGACTAATCGCCTAAAGACAGTTCGAACGTCCTTACCGATGAGGTTTACCGTATACCCAACAGCAAGGTGGGTACAGGGACGGTGACTTGTGTGTGTGTGTGTTAGTTTAAAGTGATAGTAAACTTGTGATTCATCTTCCGCATTCCCCCTCCCTCCACCCACCCAAGCCCGGTGTCAAGACCTAGTCAAGAAGACCGGAGCTGGAAAAGGGCGCAATAGGATGGCGTGCCACCACACCCTCCCTAATTTTTCATGAGTGGGCATCACCACTAAATGCCTGCTGTGTTCTCATTTGACTCCCGTGGTGGTCAAACGCATTTACCACTACTACTAATACTACTACTGCTACTACTACTACTACTGCTTCTACTAATACACTCGCCCTACTAAGCTATACTCCCAGTCTGATATGGAATCTTAGCCTTCAAGTCCCAGTAACAACTCATTCCGTCCACTCCTTTATTACTGCCTCTCCCCCCCCCCCCCCACCGAAGGGGAGGGAGGCGACTGATTTGTGGACATAATGAAAACAGTTCTAAAGACGTTCGCACAAGAGCGCACACAAATGCAGAGTGGCAACTTGATCAATTTCACTCTTCCTCTCCCGTCCTGCCGATATGCGCGGGTTGAGTGGATATCGGAAGAGGCAGTACTTGATTTAGACACTGAAGTGGCAGTTCAAAGAGGAGCAGAAGAGCAGGAGGGATAGCGAAGGAAGAAAAAATTCGTTTTGGCCTGTTTCATCAGGGCTATCGGGACGGAGGCTCTAGGAATTAATCGAGAACTGAGCCTGCGGAGAGAAAACGAAACAGAGAATTGATAGTTTAGGCATGCCTTGATTCTCAAGACGAGTGCTCGCTGTATTGGCCGGGGGGGAGGGGGTGATAGTAGAATTGCATCGGGCTGTGAAAAACAAATGATACCACGACTTAAAGTATAGAAAGGTGCGTGCGGAGTGTGGGCCACAAATGAGGAAGGTTCACTCGGTCGAGGAATTAACTGTGGCATGTAGACAATGTGAGAAAGCGAAGGGGAGATTGCGAGAAATAAGTTCTAAAGTCATGTGACATCTTCGCTCACTGGTCTGCACTATTTTGGGGATGGCATAGGGGCCCTCTGTATTATTCGGGCGTTCAAACCTGGAGCTCGCTCGGGTTGTCACATGACGATGAACAATCGGCTATGTGAAGCTGGACGTCAACAGCAACACAAACTGATCCGTTCGTTTCAGATTTCTGTGCAGTCATCAGCAGGCTATGTTTCAAGCCCAGAGATGAATGATTTGAATTTCGTTTTTTAGCAGTCGGCTAGTAACTGACGAAGGCATATCAGTGAGAAACTCTTCCTTCTTCCCATTGGAGAGAAACCCACCAGCACTTCGAAGGTTAAGATGCAGTCCGGAACTAAAATTAAGGTTGTGGTGCCTCGCCCTGGTTTAAAGATTTCATTTGCTGTCTAGGAAGGCTGTCAACTATGAACAGAAACAGGCCGTGAAATACTAAGCTCACACATCCGGAAGTTAGGCGTACACGAACGTCTAAACATTTGCGGCTGCATGAGTTCCCTGCTTCCATAGCCATTTCATGCAAAATGCTCCTATTCCTTGGAAAACTTGAGATATTATAGTGTCCAACACACTTTCAGTTATTTATATGGATGCAGAAGCAATATCGGCAAGTGTAAGAGAGAGATAGAGACTAAAATGGCAATGTCTGACTTATTGGCAGTCGTCAGTCAGTTAGCCCTACTCAACCCCAAGCAGGTCCCGTAAACTGATCGGCGAACGCCCTTCCAGCAAGACTTATATGAATGTCACAAGAGCCACCAGGTTTTGGAAGCCCTATAATGCCAGATCTCATTGTAAGGCAAATATTGATCCTGATATCAGGACCTGGGGTTTCCAAAAGTCATTCAGCCGAGGTGATCTAGGCTCCCTGGTCACCGTATGCTCATTGGCTATCAATGGCAGTTTGCAAATAATCATGTTCAGATACCACACAATTGAGACTGCCATTTAGTTTATTTGTAGGTTGACTTTTACGCCCTAAAGCAGGTGGGACTGTGTCGTCAGTCCCAAAATGTGATCAATATTCGGTACTGAACGAGTATCAAAATTAAATGCAGTGGTAAGTGGAAAGTTTTACATAATGGGCGATAGCGCAAAAACCGTAAATGAATTTGCCAAAGTGACAAAACTTTGAGATCCATCGCTTGGATATAATCAAGTCCGAAAGCTAACGCTTAAACTAAAACCCTAGATGAGCGCCGCGACCGGCAATCATGCACCAAAACATCGAACAGGACTGTGCCATGTTCGTAGGTTCCCCTTCGTGGACTGAGCTTCCAGTACATAATGCAAACCTCGTTTATAGGGTGTTCAAATGTGCTCACTTATATTTCCCTCAAATAAACTGAACTGAACTGCCTGGAAGCAGCCACAATGTGTTCTTTTTTTGCGATGAACGTTATTCCACCTGAGATAGATAAGTCAATTAACAGTCACTATCAATTATAGTTGAATCAACGCTTTCCAGTGATTTTGGGCTTAAATTTTGGACATTTTTGCAGCTTTTGAGCCAACACATTCGATGAAAAATCCGTTACAAGTAGTCGCCTAGTCAAAAATCACATGTCATTACATTGCTTCCAGTAATCCAAGAGTCGTTCCCCTCGGAAGTAAGTAGCCGTGAGGGAAACGGTCGCATGTTGTACCCCTTCCTATTTGCTACTGGAGTTCCTGTACCTAAGATTACGTTCTGACCTCTGAGACGGGGTTTCCATTTTTTTCACTCGCGATTGGAAATCTAGAATAAATTTTCCTTAACTATCCTAAATACTCGCGAAACATTTATAGGAAGGAAGATACTAAAATGTTAACCATGAACGGAAACTCCTTCCAATGCGTAATGACTCCATTCCACTTCAGACACGGGCGCGAACTAGTACCCACGGTAAGAATGCGATGAAATCATTTTCATAAGAAATTATACTACTAGAAAGTTTACTCATTTGTCAAGTGGAAAACACGTGATTATTTTGCGGAATTTAATTGCCTTCGGCTCAACTATTCTTAGGAATTTCGGGAATGACCCTAACAAGCTGTCCGATGAACATTTAGTCCCAAGTTATTCACTTAGTAATTGCGGAAATTATTAGCTTATTAAGTATAGTATAGATTCTAGGATGGGTGGTCGGGGGACATTGGCCCCGCCCGCAAACCACCAGTATTAACAGATTTTGTAAAAAGCGCATGAAAACTGTACACTACACTTTAATGTAAACTATCGATTTTTCGGCTTCTCTGTTGCTAAAGTGTTGGAAGTGTTTCGTAAAATCGTGATTTATTGTTTACCTATACTAAAGAAAACTTTACTTAGGTGGCTTGTTATACTCTACCGAATTTTTGGGCAATTCTAAAGTCACTAATTTAATCCAATAGTCTGTACTTTTGTATTTTTGGTCGCTTTGATGAATGTATCTTATCCCCTTGTAAAAAAAACTTAACACTATAACCAGATCAGTGAGTGCCCCTCTAGCGTTAATCTAGGCGACTTTTGGCACTTGCCTTCTCGGAAACAGGTTTCTTATGTGTTTACCTATCCTGATCCGTATGGCGTGACACTGCAATCACTGAGTCAGAAACAAATGAATGGTAGAACTATTGAAGCCATGGGACTTTCTTGTAGAGTAGCTCTCATCAATCAATGGCAAGTGGTACCCTAGTTATTTCAAACCAAACCCTATGCAGCACAGACTTCAAATGCCCATAATCCAGGTTAATGGAGCTTACGCCTAGAGTGAATGACATGACTTTGGTACGGATTCCGAATGAACGATTGTCAGCGCACATTTCTCAACGGCAGAACGTGAACCGATCGCACTGAGTCATCAATTCGCCTAGCGAGCCTGTAAGTCTCGAAAACTACGGATATATTATCCTTGACATGCGAAAAGTTCACTGCTCTGAGTTAATTAACTGTATGTTTAAATAAAAATTTATATACCTACCTGAGTCCCTCTTCCTCCAGCAATGGGGAATACAACAGCCGCCCTGCAGAGAGTAGAGGCACTCAGTGGGAGCCAAGCGATGAAACAGAAAAATCGCTGTATAGGCAAGAGGCACCTTGAACCGTCTGCGTCATCTGCTGCAGATGCTGGCAAAACAAATACGTTGAGGAAGAGGAAGATCAATCGGGATGATAACGGTTGGGTGGGCATCAGCGGTGTTAAGGTATGACGCCTAACCTCAGACCGTGGCTCGCTTCACGGGACTTGACCACCACGTCAAGTTCACTGGCAATGAAAACCCTGCACTAGGTGACAACCACGCGAGTCACGAATGACGCCAAAAACGATTCTTCGACTCTCCAAAATACGTAACTGCCACCCCTTCTCTCATGTCCATGACTTATTCAGCGCTGAAATTTTGCTAAATAGCATAATTGGCTAGGCATATATTACTGGGTGAACACCAATTTAGGCGACACCGATACATGAGTCCAGACGAACTAAAAAAATTAACTGGGTGCAACCTGGGCGGAGAAGTGGTAAAAAATAGCATGAGGAGAGACAGGGCACACTGATTTTGCGACCGATTTAAAGGACAATGCCCACCGCTACCCCTTGGTGCGACAGCAGAAGTGGTGACGTTTGCATTATTTGATTTGTACTGAGGCAGACTCTCGATGCATCTACCTCACTCCCTCTTCTCTTCCTATGTATGACAAGGTTAAGATAGCTGGAGATGAGAGCGATTAGCATGGCTGAACCATCTGCCTTCGCATGTCACACACGATCTGGTACCTAAAAAGCATATGTCAGGCCTAGCAAGACAAAACGCTTTTCCTATGTAACTACAAACTTTAACCCACCTTATGGACCGTGGCACATTTCATTCAGTGTTTGCCTGCGTGTTATGTGATGTGCTCATGAGGACTGACGTGTATATGCGTGTGACTGAGTGAAATCATGTGTAGTCGAAGTCAGGCTGTTGATATATTTCTCGGGAACTTTTCATGGATATCCATATGAAGGAAAATATCCTGCGGTGTCCGCATGTCCTGAAAGAGTGTGGATGGGTGGGGCTTATATAATCGGTGCATGTCAGGGGATGCGTTCGTTACTCAATTTGTACCGAAGCAAACTTCCAAAGCATCTAATTCACTCTCTCTTCTGACCTCTAGGTACTGGGTTACCGGCCGCAGGATCAACTAGACCAGTGTCAAGACACCTCGACCTACCTGCATGGCAGTTTTACCTCGGTTTAACAGGATCTTACTCAGTACTTCACACATACACGTCAACTACCAAGAGCAAACCACACGAGGCCCATGCGAAAATCACTGAAGGAAATTTTTAAATTTCAAGAAGACGAGTTAAATGTTACATTGAAATAGATGCTCGTCCCTTACAATAGAAGTGTGTATTCGGGTATAGCCTGACACACGCATGGTAGTTACCAGATCGTATGCGACACGCGAAGACAGGTTTTTCAGCATTGTCAGCCCCCGTGAGTACTCCCCTTTCCGCTCTTCTTGACTTCGTTCCAAAGTGGAGCAAGGCTGGTGTGAGAGAAGAGAGTGAAGAAGATGGTTAGGAAGTCTGCTTCAGTAATAACCGAACCACGCATATGTCGCCCGTCATAAACCCGCCATATAAGCCCCCCCTTCTCAACACTTCTCCAGGACATCCAGACACAACAAGATCTTTTAATTCACAAGCGAATCCGTGCGAATTTTCGTCAGTCAGCCAGTCCACACAAAACACACATTGGGCTGACCACGCGGTCCGAGTTATCCCGTCAGTTGGTAACATTCCAAGCCACGGATTTAGCGCACCATGATAGTTTCAAGCGCATCAGATTGTTTATAGTGAGGAACATGCGCTGAGCCGTCGACTTCACTCCCTCCCCCACCTCCAAAATAAGACCACCGTCGGAGCCGGTCAGTTGTCTGATGCGGAAATGGGCGCAGCTGCTGGTGACCTCGTCTACGCGTACTGCGTACACGACCTCGCCCCCAAACACAAGTGCCAGGATTTGACATAACAGGGGGTTGAACGGCTCACATCTCACATGTGTGAGATAGCCAGAGGTCACGTAAAGAAGGAGCCATCGCAGCCTGACTCTCAGACCACAACACAGAGCCACTCCACACAACACACATTGGACTGACTGTGAGGTCTGAGTGGGATTATCAGTTAGCGACCTTCCAACCCACGGTGCTTAGCACCCTGTGATATTCTAAAGCTTAGATCACACATGCAACAGAGGAGTCCCATGGAGAAGGAGCCGAGATTCATACTTGCCTCTTACTCAGCTATGCAGGCTGAGAGCATGCTTTTGTGGTGTTGCGTGCGGTCATGTGAGGCGCAGAGGCTGATGGGGAGAGCTGCAGTGTTGTGGTATAGCCGGCAGGTTTTTGTGGAGACGTATGTGACCTACTAGGCGCATGTGGTGTGTGAATGTGCATGGGCAGTGCGGACAGTTGAGTCGGGTGCGGCGGGTGTATGTTGGTTCTCCGGGCACTAGTTCGCCAGTCTCTGTGCGATTAATTGGCAAGTGACCGGCCAGGCTGATGTGTGATCACAATGACAACAGGTTAGTACCTAGTCCTCATCGCTGGTAATGGGGGGCGGTGGTGGAGGTAACCGGTGGCTGCTGCTGAGGATGGTGATGATGATGATGACGAGGACGATGAGGAAGTTACCCCCCCTCGCCACGAAGAGGCAGCTTCGTGTGCATAAGACTGTCCTTGCTCTTTTGCAACATACAGGATGGTAAGGCTGACTTATATGGCTCCCCAAACAAGAAATGAGTATGGGAAACACACGCAATCTAAGTGTCTTTACCCCAAACTGCAGGGAAAATATGGTAAGGGCTAAGTTCATGGTTGGGTTTAAGGTTAGGGTGGAGGTTGGAATTAAGGTAAGATAGGGTTTAGTTAAGAGTTAGAGTTAACTGCATATCAACTGCCACATTAAGAAGGAGCCGTTGCAGCCTGACTCTCAGTCTGCCAGTCAGCCACTCCGCACAAAACACACACTGGGATGACCACGCGGTCCGAGTTATCCCGTCAGTTGGCAACCTTCCAAGCCACGGCTTTTAGCGCACCGGGATAGTTTCAAGCGCGTCAGATTGTTTTTAGCGAAGAAAAGGCGCTGAGCCGTTGACCTCACTCCCTCCCCTACCCCCACAATCAGACCACCGCCCGAGCTGGTGATTTGTGCGATGAGGAAGTGGCACGGCTGCGCGTGACCTCGTCTACGCGTACTACGTACACGACCTGGCCTTCCAAACACAAGCACTAGGATTTCACACCACAGGTGGGCGAAGGAATTACATCTCACACATGTGAAACAGCCAGAAGTCACGTTAAGAAGGTGCCATCGCAGCCTGGCTCTCAGACTACCAGTTAGACACTCCACACAACACACATTGGACTTACTGCGAGGTCTGCATGTAATTGTCAGTTAGCCAACGTCCAAGCCATATCGCTTAGCATGCCGTGATATTCTCACCTTCAGATCCCGCATGCAGCAGAGGAGCCACATGGAGAAGAAGTCGAGGACCATATGTTCCTCTCAATCAGATATGTATGTTTTGTGTGGTGTTGTGTGTGATCATGTGCGATGGAGAGGCTGATTAGGAGAGATGTACTTTGTGGTGTAGCTGGCAGTGTTCTACCACAGGTTCTCATGGAGACGCATGTGGGCTAATAAACCCATGCGGTGTGTGAATGTGCGTGGGCAGTATGGACAGTTGAGGCAGGTGCGGCGCGTGCATGCTGATGCTCCAGCCACTGGTTCGCCAGTCTCTGTGTGATGGATTAGCACCAGGCCGATGTGTGAGGTGAATGTGCGATCGCAATGAGGACAAGATAGTACCGAAACCCCATCGCTGATACTGGGGGCGGTGGTGGTGGTGGTGGTGGAAGTAGCAGGTGGCAGGTAGTTGGAGGTGGCTACTCAGGTGGTGGGAGTGGGGCAAGTGGTGTTCGTCGCCGTGATCGGCGCAGGGGCTGGAGGAGGGAGGATGGTGTCAGTGATCGTGGGCTGTGAGGCATCAATGAAGTTGTTATCAGTGGTTGGGGTGGTCATCGTCGTGGAGGCTGAGGCAGGTGTGGCAGAAGTTAATGCTGTGTGATTGTTTTTGCATCGAGTTCGAAGATGTCAGACCAGGCCGATTCGCATGCGGAATATGCGTTGACGTCGTGGGCACGTTGGCAGGGCTTGGGCATTGGCGATTTGATCGGCGGTGCTTGGAACTAGTGAGCTGCCCTTTTGGCCATAGCAGCGGCGATCCGGTTGGTCTCATATATTGCTGAACCAGTCTTCACGGATCTTCTCCATGTCGGTCTATCCTGGGCGAGGTCCTCCCAAGTCGCCGGGTTGATTTGCAGTTGCTTCAGCGATTTCTTCAAAGTGTCCGTGTAGAATCGTTTTTGACCTCCCTTTCGGCACGCACCCACAGCGAAATTTCCATAGAAATGTCGTTTGGGTAGTCACTCGTCGTCCATTCTCACCAGGTGGCCGCTCCATCGCAGTTGCACTTGCCTTAGCATGGCGTGGATGCTGAGGATTCCGGTCCACTCCAGGACATCCGTGTCCAGGATCCTGTCTTGCAATCTCAGCTTCAGTATTCTGCGGAGGCAGCTGAGATGTAACTGGTTCAGTTTCCTTGCTTGGTTCGAGTAGATGGTCCAGGTGTCCACTCCATAAAGGAGTGTCGTCAAAACGACGGCCTTGTACATCTTCAGCTTGGTGGGCAGGTGAACACCGTGGTGATTCCATATGGAGGCCTGCAGCCGGCCAAAGGTCTGACTGGCTTTGGAGATCCTTTGAGCAACCTCGTCATCGATTCTCGTGTTGCGTGACAGCGTGCGTCCCAGATAAGCGAATTTTTCCATCTTTACTAGGTGAGCGCCGTTGACATTGATTCGAGAAGCATTGTATTCCGCGCTGGGTGGCGGCTGGGGCATGACAACCGTTTTGGCTGTACTGATTGTTAATCCAAAATTGGCGTAGCCTGCTGCGAAGAGGTCCATGCTCCTCCGTCACGGTGTTAAGGGCGCAGTCGTCTGCAAATAGCAAGTCATGGACTGTAGTCGTAGACACGCGCGTTGGAGCCTGCATACGCCGACTGTTGAGAAGGTGCCCGTCAGTTCTGTAGGCGATGCGGATACCAGGCTGCTCATCACGGTAGGCGTCCATCAGCATAGCCGAGAACACGAGACTGAACAGGGTGGGAGCCAAAACGCAGCCCTGCTTCACTCTGTTGGTCACTGCGAATGCTTCGGATACCGTCCCGTTGTCAGTGACGTGTGCAGTCATGCCGTAATTAAACTGACGCACCATGTGCGTGAACCGCTGAGGACAGCCGAATTTTTGCACGCTCCATACCATGGTGGTGCAGGGACGGTGACTTGCGCGTGGATTAGTTTTAAGTAATAATAGCCTCGTACTGCAGCTACTGCACTCTATCCTCCTCCCCTACCTGAGTCCGGTGTCATGACAGAGTCAAGAAGACTGGAGGCGGGAGAGACGCGGGTGGCTGGCATGGCCGTAGCCATACCAGAGCGTACCACCACACCTGGCTGGGATCCCACAGAGTGGTAGTGCCGTATTTAGAAGGAGCTATTGCAGCCTGACTCTCAGTCCACCAGCCGGTCGCTCCGCACAACACACACACACACACACACACACAAATTTACTGACTGGGAGAAAATACCAGCCACCTTCCGTAGGCTAATTCCAAAGGACTCAATTGGGTTTGGCTGTTGTGGGTGACAGCTTCACATAGCCTTCAATGACATCTAGGCATCAGGTGATTTTGACCTGGAATGACCATCGTGTACATCTGATGATAGTTCGTCCGTCGATTTCGACTATGTCCACCGTATGCTCCACGGAAGGGTGTTGCAGGGACGGTGACTTGCGCGTTAATTAGTTTTAAGTGATAGTAGCCTTGCGTTGCAGCTACCGCACTCTCTCGTCCGCCCCCACCTTAACCCGGTGTCATGACAGAGTCAAGAAGACCGGAGGCGGGAGAGGACGCAGGTGGCTGGCGCGGCCGGAGCCGACCCTGTGCGCACCACCACACCTGGCGGCACTCATTAGTCCGTTTGAGTGCCCGTCCATACACAGGGAACACGAGACACCTGCTAGCTCATAATATACGTAGTTATACATAAAGGCTGCAGCTATGCCGACGATTTATTTTCCATGGATAGGAAAGTTCCGCAGAAGAGGACTGCAGCCTACAGCGGACTGTTCTATCAGTTCAAAAAGCATTATCAAAACGTTGTAGCTTGAACAAGTTCATCGACCAGACAATAAGTTCACATAGAACAATCAAGGTCAAAGTTATTATTTGTCCCAGGGATTACCGAGCGCATTGCTGAGGGAGAAGTTGTCGGAATTGTACACCGAATCGAAGCTATCATGCTCAGCCGGTTGATTAAGATCTAGGACCAATTAAACCCAGATGAGTAATCTAAGATGGTGTATCCTGTCACGTGCCTGTACTATCCAGAAAATTACCCAGGTCAGACCGAACGGAAGCTCTGATCGGACATAAGTCAGCTCTTCGACGGAGTGATGGATTATCACAAGTGGCTACCTAGATCTTCGAAACGGGTTTGATGTTCAAGCTAGCTGAAGCTGAGATAATCGCTCAGGTTAAAAGCAAGATGAGTGGTGAGTTGACTGACGTCTCAGTTTTTGCTAAGAACTCATTCATGCGGCATATTGACCCCGAGTCCCTCGCAGTCATCTTAAGACCGGTGGCACTGATCGTTGATCAGTTAAAATACCCTATAGCTGTCACTTGTACTGTCGGTGCTGACATCTCTGTCGATGAACGAAAGGTTCTGGTGCCGGATCAGCCACCTTAATAGTGTGAATCGGCAAGAACAACAAATCACAACAACAACAACAACCAGGGTTCTACATTTCGAGTATCTCACGCGCCCAATAAAGAAAAATATTCAACCAACTACCTAATGGGTCTGCTGTCGCTTAACAGAGACCGTTCTGAGCATCTGGTCGTTTTACAGTCACCTGCAATCGGCCACAAACGCAGTTGCGTAAGGGCGCTACATCAGCGTGTTGAGACGCTCTGCGCTCAACCGGAAGACAAGGTTGCTAAAATAAAATATATTTGACGGGTCCTCAGATTGAATGGATACGTGCAAAACGTCGTTAACACGACGAAGGAAAAACTTCAAACGACTCCAAAATTGTGGCGAGCGCTTCCGTACGTGAAGAACGTCTTGAAGACCGTCAGCCGCCTCCTCACAACACTCGGGGTTGGAGTTGCACACAGTCAGGCGGTAACCATCAGGCACCAGGTCATGCTGCTGAAAGACCCAGCGTCACAACAGGAAGCCTCTGGGGTCGTTTAGCGGATCTGGTGCAGTTGCGGACAAAGCAGCTACATCGGAGACGCTGGGAGACAACCGCGTGAGCCTTGAGCTGCTCGACTTAAAGTTCTCCGGCCTGCTTTCAATTACCAAGCGCAATGAACTTCCACCTTCATATTATGTGCTACGATTTTGCCTGAAAAAATTACTAGCCACGTGAGGAGGATGGGGTGACCAGCAGTCCGGGGGACGGCGTGGCCAAGAGGTGACAACAATGATGAAATTACGGCCATTATCGACTCGGGTACGAACCGACGAGCAGTCATCACATCAACTACAACCCCCAGCGATAAACATGGGGACTGCTAAATCTAATAGGTGTGTGGTCGCCTGAAGACCGTGCCCTACAAATATTGCGTCCTTTGCACCCTCTAATACCCCTTTCTGTGACCGTCTCTGATGATGGGTTCGAGAGAAAATCCGAAACTTCAGGCTAATAAAGCTCTTGTTCCAGTGAGCAGGCCTCCTTCTTCGCGACTACTTCCTGGAACTCGACACTTCGCTTCGATTAGTAAGTCAACTAAAAAACTCAAAAGCAGGACGGAATGCCTGCAACCAGGTCGGATCAGTGAGCTTCGCTCTCAAGCGGTTCCGACTCTCCGCTGGGCCAAACGACAGACGTAACCAGGTCGGTCTTCAGGTCCACCCCGTCCAGAAGTTCAGATTGGGCTGGACGCCGACAACAAAAAAAACCAAAATGACCCGTGTTTTCGCCAGTAATACTCCTCGAAGACTGGTCACAGTTAGCGCGCCTCGTCACCAAGATTGACCGAAAAAAGATCGTTACTGGTGCAACCCCGAATAAGCTCTCAAAGTCAGTTGCAGTCGTTGATGTCAAGGTGGGTGGGGGGGGGGAGGGGCAGGGGCTGAATGGACGGCTTCTGCGCAGAAAAGGCCGCTAATGAGGGTGGGGGGTGATTGAGTCGAAATGCAGGGCTGTGGTGCGCACGTACGCCCGAAAGCTAAATGACGCTCACTAAGGGGTTACCTGGACGTAAGGGGCCAGACAGAAGTCGGCAGGGGAGAGTTCGGGTCACAGTGTCCACCGGATGGCATTCACACCACTAAACGGCCATGTCATATCGCCTCCGTTATGGCATGAGGGGAGGGAGGGGGGCTGAGCACGAAGCGTTACACGCGCACATTTGGAGAGAGAGAGAGAGAGAGAGAGAGAGAGAGAGAGAGAGAGAGAGAAGAGAGCTACGCTTTATTTTGAAAGTAAAATTCCGAAAATTTCAGCAAAAATGGTCCTCCATTCACCGTGAAGAATCGTCATTGAATGTGTCTCAAAATATTGATCGAGTTGGACTTGCTTCAAAATAGTGCCATCGTCGTGCGCTGATGAACTCATTTTTTGTATTTCTAATAAACAAAATAGTGTTAAAATTCAAGTATATAATGGGTGAATTAGGCCAATTGACGTACATATAAGAGGATTCACATGTGAATGGAGAGCAGAAAAGATGGCGGCTCAATTTCAAAAGCCCGCCACTACATGTGCAAGGGCGCGGGGGTGTGTGGGTGGAGGGGACGGAGGGTGCGAGGGGGTGCATTTGGAGGTGCGAGGGCATAGAAGGACAGATTGAGCGTGGGAAAAGAAGACTTAATATAAGAAGGTTAATAATGCAAAACACAGTCATATGCAGAATGAGTTTGCCAACAAAGACAAGGGAGACTGCAATGTGGCTCCAAGCACGACGGCTCCAGTGAGTCCCGGGAAATTCGGCCTTGGGTGTAAGCTTAAGTTTAGGAGACGGAAATATGTAATCTTGCTGGAAGTTAGCACAACGCTACTCACCTTCTTGTTCCCAAGTCCTATCGAGGTGCCTGTCATATCGACCCAAAAAGGCCTGTGACAGAGAAGTAATTTGTTAAGAGAATGAATGAAGGCCACCCAACAGGTCTGCGAGGAGAGTGCCTCCGTGAACAGGTGGTAGCCCCTTTACTGATGCACACCAAACGACACTCGACCACTTCACCGATAACAGGAAAATTGCCTTCCCCCCGTTTAGGTCTGGTACAACAGTGTGGCCTACTTTAGGAGCTCAAAGGTCACAATTCGACGGCATACGCACGACGATATGGAGGGGTGCAATATAAACATACAACTAAAAGGTAAACAGGACTAGATGTCAGCAAAAGAAGCGGGAGAATGTCTCTGCAGTGATAGAAGCCGCCCCGCCCAATTTTTATAGCAGTGATCTCATGGGCGTGGGCGTCTGAGAAGGCAGCATTAAGGTCATTATCATCCCCTTCCCGGCATAAAAACCCTCCGTAAGGAGCCCACATCGTCCCAGAGCTTCTCTACTAGCATATAGAAGCGCGAGGACTCCCAGTCAGAAGGTAAAAACAACATAAGACAAAGGATTAGTGAGTCAACCAGAGGAGCCAGGTAAGAGACGAAGGTGCTAAAAGAGAGGGGAGAGGCCGGTTCATCCTTTAATCGACAGGTGGTCGTTGTCATGCCACGCCCAGTCCAGCACATAAGGTCCAACTGCGTGGAAATTAAGATCAAAATTCAATTAAGGAAGTCTTACGCTTCTTGGAGAATAATTCAATGTCTTAAGGACACGAAGAAATTTCCTATTTAGAAGACGTAGACGCAATTGCTGTGGCAATTTTCTATTTCGTCCCGTTCCTAGCCAAATTTAATCAGCCAGATGGGAATTTCAAGTACTCGTGACCTGAGGTCAGCTTGTGGCTGACGGAAGACGGTAACAAAGGCAAAAATTGCCACTACGATCTGTCATGTTTTGGAAGTCGTACACGTGAGTTCGAAATTTAAATTTTGCCTCCATAAATAACATCAGAAAAGAAATAAGGTCAGATCATTTTTAAATGAAATTCAACCTGGTCCACATGAGTGGCCACTGATAGTGCAGGAGACATGAGCCGGAATTCAACTTAGGATCAGATATGACAGGGAACGGTTGTGCGTACTCTCCCCGAACAATCGTTATAAATAATGCCTACTTATTTTACTTGTTAACCCATCAGCGGTTGGTGCGTGCTTCTTCAGAAAAGCTCTTAATTATTTATTAGTTAATTTAATAATTATCCTTATTATATGTGTGAACCAAACGCCACCCCTGCCCCCCCCAAACAACACTTATTACAACAACGATATAGCGCAAATACTTTTTTTCTCTTTTTATGTACTGCTGAACTCCACTCTTCTTCCCTTAAAAGACCCACCCCTAAAAGCCACCATTCCCCTATTATGAATGACAGTGTGATAGACGACAATGCGCTACCGATAACCTGAGAAATGTGGGGCATGCAGACCCAAGTTTTAAACTTGAAACATTTAACGACTCACCCATAGCCACACCTGACAGAGGAAACACTCGTAAAGAACTGAAATTTCACCTCCAGAAATGAGGATGATTGAAAACATTTTGCAGTGAGACTCATCGATGAGCGCCTATCCACCTGTGTGCATGATTCTGATCTAAACCGGCAATACCCCGAGCTCGTGGCTCACTGGTTAGAGCGTTGAACTTCTGATCAACAGGTCGTGGGTTCGGGCCCTGAGTAGGGCATTACCAGGAGTTGGGTATGCCTGGCTGATGGCGGCAAATGAGCCCGAAATGGCCATTCCAGTCTCCCTGGTTTTTGTCGGTAATGCTCTACTGCATATACCCCTAGCCGCTGGGTGGTCACTGGCGGGGCTCGATAGAGAGAGATAGAGAGTCCAAAGGCCGAAAGGGATGTGTGAGTCACCAATTTATCCATCCCGCTCTGTGGGAGCTGAGCCAGGTGTGGTGGTACGCCCAGGGGTGGCTCCGGCCGCGCCAGCCCCCTGTGCCCTCTCTCATCTCCGGTCTTCTTGACTCTGTCACCAGGTTCGGGTGGGGGAGGAGGAGAGAGTGCGGTAGCTGCAACACAAGGCTACTATCACTTAAAACTAATTCACGCGCAAGTCACCGTCCCTGCACCACCTGGTGTGGAGCATACAGTGGACCTCATCGAAATCGACGGTCGAACTGTCAGGGCCTTTTGATAGTGTACTGCACTTAACAGTGCCGGATTATCACAACGCTGAGCCAGTGTAAGTGCTAAACGCGATACTCGAGTATATCTTTCCCTTTTCGCCTTGGTAATTAAAAATGTGAGACAGGACCAAAGTTCGAGCCATGTCTGCTCGAAAACAATGCGGGTATGCCGCTCATAGCGGGTAGGAGCTCTGACAAGTGTAACACGTGGCCTGCATGCAATTGCGCAGGCCAAAGTTAGGGTAAGCAGATAACTCATGGGATGTCTTACCAGTGACTAACACAGTTACTACATTTCCATGAATATTTAGTGGAAAATAAGTGTTTAAAATCTTGTATCAAGTGTCAAACTTGGAAGCTGTTAGCGCAGTTTATAATGAGGGACTGAATAGCCCCGAAACTTATACTTGCTTTTAACAGATAGGGACACATATAAGTCTGCACAACAGAAGTAAAATTCTCCTTTCGGTCAGTGTTTAATACTCTGACTGGAACAGGCGGACCGAAAATGTGCATTGTCTAGCCTATGACGTGGCTTCAGAAAAACCTCTTAGAGCGCCTACCTGACTGCTTCAAATGTCCTGTTCGGTAAAAAACTCATGTGCATATAAAACTGGAAAAAATGTTTGAAGTCGCAAGGAGTCAGAGCAACTTGGCCATGGAACATCGGTTTTGAGGTCTTCTGACTTGTAAGCCCATGGCTGAAATGGTCACCCAATTCGGCTTCAGACATTTTGAACCTATGGCGAACTGACCATGGCACATTTTCCAGAAATTGTACTCTCCGATTGAGCACTGGATGTAAATAGACTTATTGTAGGTTGTTTGCGCAGGTAACCATTGCAGATCATCGACTTCCAAAATCACTTAAATAAAACCCACTGGGTTGCCGAACTTAAACTCCCTTCGTAACCGGCGCCCTCGGGAACGGAATTTGTCGAGATGATTAACTTTCCGACTGCACCCTCACTTCTTCAGCCCAAGACAGCAGCCGGATAGGTGTACCAGCAGAGACAAAGCCTGTGTCTTTCCCATGTCATCGGGTATGTCATGAATGCCAACCCGACCTTTGATATGCAAACCGCATTGTTACTGCGATCATTATTTTCAGTCATGCGCGCATCAGTCTTGGTAATATTCTCGTTTTGAAATCAAAAGTGGCGAAACTACGAACCGAAAAGCGTTCTAATGCACTTTTAAAGTTATCTTAGAGAATGAACATTGTATGGTCTTAAATTCTCATGATTTGAAACTTTTCAAAAACCAACATATACCAGTCCTTAGAGAAGGAAATTGAAAAAAATACGTGGTTCGCTACTAAATGACTGCAAGAAAGAAGGTTATTGCTTACCTTTTTCTATACAGCATATTCAAATTTCGAGGGATGTCAAAAAACAATAGGAAAAATGCATACTAATTAAATAATCATTTTCAACGGGTGTGGATTTAGTAGGCGGTTGAATAAACGTTCATTCAAAAACTGCCACCCTGGCATACCTAAAATATTTCAGGATTATTCTGCAAGATAATCAATATTACAACCCCAAGTAATTAATCATTCTTAATTTTAACACATTTCAGGACTTTGGATGACATCTTATGAGATCGGTCATTGACGGCAGATAAGCAGTTTTGCCTTATCATTGGTTTTTGTCTTGTTTTGCCTTGCTGCATAGAAGTCCACCTCCTGTCGTGGGGTAGATTTAACGCACAGTTGCTTTTTTGCTGGAAAATTCTTAGGCAAGTCCCCATTTGTGTGTTACCATCTCGGAACAGTAGTTGTCCTCCTCGATTGTGCGGTGACCCTCTCGTTTCCTTTGTGTATGTACTGTCGGTACGTATTTCTTGCATAAAGCGGCTTTTATGGCATTTTTCACTTGGTGGGATAACCAGACCATCCATCTGAAGGAGGATTAAACTCTAATGACTCCTTCAAATGCGACCCTAGTTCGTCCTCTTGACGCAAGCTGCTTTAGGAGACCCATTCATTTGAGTTAACCAACATCCCATGCGAGGTATGTGTAACATGGCTTTGACCGTGCCAGTTACAGCGCGCAGTCGCCTTGACTCTGCTTTCTATTGGACCGCAGGGGGAGTGGGAGGATCAAGAGAAGCGGTGCATCGAAAGTCTTTTAACTGTTCAAAAAATCGTGCGCAAGTCACTACCGTGTCCAACTCGCGGGTTAGTTATGCACCTCGTCGTTTGCGGCAGTCTAGGAAATATTTAACACACCACCGCTATTCGTACAGACGATTTATCCGCGCTTGAAGTGTGCTGACCTTACTGCAGCTAGTGCCGCGACGGATGTGCAGGTATGTGTGATGTGGGTGCGCGCCGTTCGCCGTAGGAATTGGGGCTAAGAGCAGTGCGGCTGCAGCCGACACGACACAAGCGCGGTGTCGGCGTCGTCGTTGGCGGCACAGACAAACAGATGCCAGAGTGAAGGGTCATCAATTTGGTAGCGTAGCTCTCACCAGCGTCGGCGGCACCCGCGGACGGCCGTTAACTGCCCCTCCACATGGCTGCTACTGCAGCCCGTCGGCTGTGATTCATGAGTGCTTTGGAGCATCCCGCGCCTTCTAAAATAACGGCCGAACGGCCTGCCTGGATGTCGGGTTTCAGAAGATGGTCACCGCACACACACAAACCCGTCACACAAATGCACACGCGCATACACACACACACACACACACACACACACACACACACGAGTGAGAGATGAGGACAACAAGGGGGAGCGGCTGGACAGGAAGAGGGGGCGAGAGACGGCTACGCACAAGCTTCAATTTTGACGTTCTTGTGCGTGTACGCGTGCGTACAGCTCTGACTGCATCAGTCGCCGCCTGGAACGTTTGATTTTTACAACAGCACACAAACGCCCAGTTTGCGTTGTTGGTTGGGGTGGGGTGGGTGTTCACGTTGTTCACGTCATTCAAACTTGCATGAGAGAACGGAAAGAACTTGCATGATTTATGATTTGTGTCGGGAAGCTTCCCGCCGCCGCTGCCGCAGCGCATCCACATACAGACCAATAATATTCAGATTTTGGTGCTGTCGCGGACAGCCAATCAGCATACAGAGGGCATGATTGCTTGCGCGTGTGTGCACAGGGGGCTAGATAGCGAAAACGAGAAGGGACAGCTCGCCCAACGCGCCTTAGTCGGATCGTGCCCGTGCGAGCGCATACCAAAAAGAGGATTGTGCATTGAGATGCGTGTGCCGTAGGGAGGGTTGAATAGGGAGTGGGGGGGGGGGTGGAGAATGAGGAATGAAAAGCATGGTGCGTGTGGCAGGATCACAGCGGTTGGTGGCCTCGACGTTACAACACTCCAGCTTGTCGCAATTTGCTGCCTTTGAAGCCGAGCCTTTCTTCCGACTCGACCACAAACGTGGTTAATGCACGGGTGGTGAAATATACCGTACCAACTGCGTGGATGACAAACTACACAAGGAGTACAAAAGAAGCACCAACTGATAGGATGATCGAGTGCCTGTCCACCGGCGCACGTGAGCCTGCCTGCGACTGCGGCCTGTATATAAGACATTTTTTGCCCTCCCATGGTGGAGGCTGTCCTGCTCTGCCGCTAGGGGCTGCCGGATGTTGGGCGAATGATTGATTATGACAAGCTTAGGTTCCCTGGTTTAAAAACAACATGAACTTAGAATGGATTAGTGCGTGGAATGCATTCAAAGAAGGTAACTTTTCCAAAAATTGGTGATTAAAAAATTGGGTGTTACATTTTACCCAGCAAAGCGATATTTTTTCCGGTGTAAGCATTTATCATGCCTCAGAAAATATAGGTTGATCCCATCACAGGTTCTATGAATTGTCATCAAAGAGGCATGTATGAGCCGAACCATATTCACTCCAGACAGGTATTCATAAACTTTGGCTCTCCTAAACCAAAGATAAAAATCTACGCAGGGGATGAACTTAGTGGTCTTGGTCACCTAACCACTGTTCTAGTTATGTACAAAGAAGATTCCTGTTGGGACTCTGACAGCACAGATGCGTGCCTTGCGTAAGCATTGAATTATCGCCTGTGCCTTACTACGCAGGGTTCAGAATGACCCACCAGTGGCGGAGCCACCCAAGGTTGAACCGGTAGTTTGGGTGCCAAGATCCCCAAATGGACGATTAAAGCGTCGATAGCTAGAAAGGTACATGACAGTGGTAACTTGGTTAGACGACTTGTTCAGCGCTGACCACAGCCGTTCTTCGCGATGCGGTGCCTCCCCGGAATTTCGTCCTGGCGTGACACTCGCGTGATGGTTCTTCAAAAGGCCCGAACGCTAACAGCTTTTGCGGAAGCGAATATATGTCATGTCTGCGGTCCGATTTGTCAGAGTCATTCATTTGAAACCCTTAATAGCATTCAAAGTGGTGGTCAATCGCCTTTACATTTACTTTCGTATGCATTTAAGATAATATTTATATGCTTGGATCTGAAGAGAGGCCTAGCTTTTACAGAATACGCAAGTGAACTACTACGGCAGGCCAAATCCACCTAATAATGCTCATGGACCACCTGTGATGTGATTTCATGTTGCTCCCACGTAAAGAAAAGGTTTACGGTTGCCTCAGCGACGACAGAATGACACCGAACCAGCTTTGTCCCAATCCCTAGGCGCGCCCGCCGATACAAAACTGGGGAAACCGAGTCATGGAGAGGTAATATTAGGCTTCCGATCGACGAAAGGCAAATCACTTTTCTGGTTGACTCAGCCCATGGCCCATCTGCATGGTATGCACGCGTATTTTTATGTTTTCTTGGGAAAGAAGGACAGAATAAGCACGGAGCAACGTTATTTAACACTCACCGCATCTCTGTTAAGAATTGACAAGAGAATGAGCCCATATCTCAATGGCTAGAGGAATGAACTTCTGAACAACGGGCCGCGGGTTTGATCCACGAGTGATGCACCACCTGGAGTTGGGTATGACAGACTGACGACGGTTAATGAGCCAGAAATGGCCAAGCCAGACTCCCTTGACTTTTTCAGTAATGTTCATCTGCGTACGATAACAAGTCGCTGTGTGGCTGTCGGATGGGCTCGTGAGGGAGCCAATCGTAGTACCGGACGACTGGGTCCCGTAACTGATCGGTAAATACCCATCCACAAAAGCTTATATATATATATATATATATATATATATATATATATATTAATATGCGTGAAGATTCGAGGTCCCGTTATCTTATCGCGTTCATCATCTCCTGAAGAAGACGAAGAAGAAGAGGGGCGAGTTCATGGACCAAATTGTATTTGTACTGACGTTTTGAAAGCCTTCTCGCTTCCATCATCAGAGTAAAGTGCTTGCTGCTCCTGGTGGTCTTGAGTTAGTCAGTCTTGCCGCGTGCCTCGTATTATATCCATGGTGGATGCGTGAACTTTGACCTGCCTGATCGCCGCTGACTTCCTTAGACCTCCCCGAGGTTGAACGCCGGCGGGCTCACGTGACTGCTGTCCCCTTTGGAGCCGTCGTAGGTTTAGGCAAGGCAGCGTGCCTGTTGGCCTCCCCCACGTAAATCAGCGGACTGAGCAGTCGTTGCTGCTCTCGTGAGTTGTTATCCGTTTTACGGGCGCATTCGTGAGGCAGTGTTTGACTTTGGTCATGTGACCTTCGGCCGCCACCCCGCTTTTCCGTGAGCCTGGGCTCTCGGTTCCGGGTGCTCGTTTGCCTTATTGGCCCTGGCCGAACTGATCCGAGCCGTGTACGAAGCGCCTGGTAGGCGGGATGTAAGTCTATAGCTCGGTTGAGTGTGCCAGTCGAGGACCAGCTCTCGAGCACCAATCTGACCATCTTCTCATTGGCTCGGCCAATCACCCTTGTTTTGTCAAAAGCTGAGAGAATCGGGTCTCGCTGAGAGCAGCAATGTTCACCTTGTAGCGCGCCAGTTCCCGAGCGACTAACGCCGTCCTCCGTTCCGGCCGGTTTCTCCTAGGATTGTCTAAAAGGGAACGAACATTCCAGGCTGCTAGTGTGAGTGGACTCACCCGAGCAGCCTGGAGAGTATGGCGAGGGGGGATGGGGATTGAGAGTATTGTTGTTTGTTTGAGTTTTACGACCACGTATTTTGCGATCTGCGAGCCGCGGCCGGCTACAGAAGACGTGATAACCAGAATTTGTTTAGGGCACTTTTTCTAGCCCCTTCCTCCGCGAGGAGGCAAGCAGTGCTGTCCCTAAATAGGGCTGCTCGGATATCCCAGAAGGCTGCCGAACTACACTGTGGGTCACGGTTTTGTTTAAGTGGGAGAACGACCCGAGTTAGTCTGGGCCGCCTACGGGGTTGCTGTCACCCCCACCGTAGGACATTTTGAGAGAGGGGGAGGTGGGAAGTTCGGGAGTCAGACATACCGGGTGTGGAGGCACACACAACACCGGAGACCCTCACCTGGTTTAGCCCTCCGGTCGTGACGGTTGCCCGGGGTGTGGCCGCTGGGAAGAACCCAACTTCGAGGAGCCACAGGTGAGAGTTGGGTACCAGTTAGAGGCGGCCACAGGAGCATTCACCACCTTTACAAGACAAATGGAGTGACTAAATGCTATCTGTGTGGTGCTACCCCTAACTAGTACCCCTACACCCCATACATACCTACATACATACAACATACGTACAGTGGGCCGCCGTTCGCAAGTTAGCAGTAGGCTTCAGTACCATCATCAAGCGAAGCTGCCGTCCCAGGCTGTTAATCTTGTTTGCGATCACACCTCCGTGCGTTTTCGTATCTGCTCTATAAGTGGTTGAGCTGGCGGAGGCGAAAAGGGTTCCTTCTGCGGGTCTGGGTTGTTTTGCGATTGCGTGCGTGTCCCCAATGGACTCACCGATATTCGGATGCATGTTCGGCCTATGTTCGTGTTGCCCTTTTGTTCATTGAGCTGCGTCCGGAGGGCTTGGTAGGCCGTAGGAAGCGTCACACAACGATTGATGGAGGTTGTTCCCGTGTGCCTGGCCTCGATTGTTTCCCTTGCCACGCGGAGGAGATAACGTACTTACATGCCCTATTTAAAGCCAACGGTTATCCGAAGCCCTGTATAGGCAAGTGCCTTAAGAGGCCTCAGTCACATTGAAACCCTGGCAACAGGTGACAATCGCGTGTCGCTAGACGCAACTGTCTGGTCCGCCACTCCCCTCCCCCTCTATTGAGCGCTCCCAATTGACCTGAACACTGTTATTAGTCACGTAGGGGTGTGTGGGGGTGAGCACCGTTTTCGGTGCCGGTACTTTGGATTGGGATGATATCGCGGCCATAATTGACTGGGTTGGGGTCGGTGGAAACATTCTCGCACCGAGCACCGAGCAACGAATAAGGAAACTGTCAATGTTACTAGGTGTGTTGTTTCACACTCGCCCTACCACCCTCAAGGCAGTATTCAACCACATTCGGTGGCCGCGCCGATTCGTAACGCCGCATATGTCGCGAGAGGTCTTTGGGTTAATTTATCGAGTCTGGGCCATGACTGAAACAGCTCACTGCTCACGCTATCGTCAATTCTTGCGAGAGTTTCGGCGCGGAGAAGTGGATGACTCGCACCTTGTGCGGTGCAATACACGGAAACGCATCCTAAGCAGTTTTGCGCACCCTAGAATCTGCCCTTTCGCGGAAGGTGCCTCCAAACATCTGCAAAGGATGAACTGGAAATAAAATTTTTACTTCTGCAACATGTCGCTTTCTATTGCTTTCTAGAACTCGTATGACGCCGCTACGGTTAGACTGAGATATGAGCATCCTACCAACCGTGCTGTATTCTCTTAAGACCGCAAGCTCAAAAAACACTCCGACGTCGTCGTTACTACTTTTAAGCATGACTGCGAGAAGGGTCCTCACATAAAGAACTTTAAATAATTTCATTTTCGTTAAACGCCCGTATTTCTAATGTGCACATTTACCCTACAAAACCGTGAGTCGTTCGTGTATTCCCATACGTTATTGTGATTAAATATTATGCAATATAAATAGAAGCAAATCCCTATTATGTTGCCGTACAGGGTTGTAATTTTTTTTCTCTGAAGTGTTATAGCCTTCACGGTCCCAATAATCAAGAGGAGCATACTTGCAATTATAGCATTTTCGGGGTAGGTAGCCAAAGTGCAGCGAAATGAACATGGTGAAGATACTATCATGAGCATCTTTTCAGAGGTCGAACTTTTAATGAAGACGGCTACCAAACGAACAACAGTTACAACCATGCAAGAATGAATTGCAGGGGGCTCAGGGGGGCTATATTTAAAATCTTGCCGTCCAGGCCAAAACAGAGTGGTGCGATAGCATCATGCCCGAGGCCCGAATCGGTGACGTCACTCTCTTAGGACATTGAATACTTCCAAAAGTCGAAGATAGCGCATAAGCCGGTGATGGAAGTGGTGACGAAGAATTCGGCCCAAGGTATACCTGAAGAAGAGGACTAACAGCAGGTTTTGCTAAACTGGCTGTCAGACGATGGCAAATAAGTCAGGAAAGGAAAGTCAAGTTTTTGTAAAAAGCTATAGAGTAAAGGGAAAAAATGCCATCACTGGTCAGCGATATGCACCTCGGAATGACAGTGTATGCCTAATAAAGAGTACTCAAGCCAGGGAGACACAAGTCCGAGCATTGCTTCAATCAATTTCGTCCTATGGGTTAACAGCACCAGACATTTTCCTATTCGCCCTGAGTAATCTGTTACCTTCCGTTATTGAAAATCCTATGGATGAATTATTTTCAGGAAAAGTCCACACGCGAGTTTCGGAACGTAGGAAACAAATAATACTTTTACCCTCTGGTGCGTCCTTTGAACTGCAGTTTGATTTATGAAACGGGACAATTTCAATTGACGGTGGGTAGGCCACCTCGTATTAAGTGGTGAGGTTTGGCATAGGAACTTACGACAAATGGACAAAATAAAGTTGTTTAACAAGGGGGATAGGGCATTCCTCGATCATGTTACGGGGTTTCCTAAGCAAATTTTGTCTTGGATGCCCATCTGAAGCCCTCACAGACAGCCGTATAGGACCAGTAGTATATTTTCAATAACCAACGTCTTCGGGTTCGATTCCCAGGTCATTTAAGCCGGGGGATGACGACGAAGACTAATAAACCAGAAATGACCATTCCAATCTTCTTTGTCTTGATCGGACGGTTGTGTTGCCGGTGGGCGTGGAAACTAATCTTTGATAAATTATGATGAAATTGTATGCTGTCCCTCAATTGAGCGTTTCTTTAGCTCACTGGGCAATTTTACTCAAGAAGCTATCATCGCCACTTTTATATGTTCGTTCCAAACTAAAATCCTCCGCTTTTGTGGAAAACGACCTGCCCAAAGACATAAGATTATAAGGCGAACCTTTCGGGTGCAGAAAACGTCCGCGTAGAGATTCTTTAAGGCTTCTGCTTGAACGTGCGCCTCATCTAATGACTGCGGCATTGCCAGACTTGCTGAAAACGCATGTTAGGGATTCCTAGTATAATCCATCTTCTTTTGAGCGTCTGGATACCTGTTCATAACGACGTGTCTTTTTTATAGTACAAACGGACCAAGAAAACAGGAGAGATTATTAAAACATTAAAATGACTGCTGTTTTTCAAAAAGGGTACCAACTATCGAGTAGTTTATTAACAACTATGTTAGTATCCTTAGTTGAAGATGTTATACTTCAGCATACGACTCTAAAGAAAGTACTTGCAGGTGACTTCACCCTAGACACAATGTTTGTTTTTGTGTGAACTGGAAAAAATAAATAAAATAAAGGTGGTACTTTCGTAGCAAGTTGTCGGCGCTGGAGGGCAGCACAAATTTTGAACGGAATAACAATGTGTCACAGTGTAGAAATGAACTCTGGTTTGGCGTCGATGTTTGTCAGTTTGAAAGACATCGTAGGAAGCGAAGTTACCGGTTTCTGACAGTGACTCGGGCTTCCCAGTGAGTTTGGCATATGGCTAAAAAGCTATACTACTTAGTTTAAATAACTTGACGTGCGAACAGATTCTAGCCAAAGGTTATAACATCTATGAGGAGTCCATTCACTCTTCAGCAATTCGACTCCTCGACCTTACACCTACTATTTACTTCTTGATTTCCTTCTCTTCTTTGCTTTCTTTCTTTCTCTCCTCCTCCTCCTCCTTCTACTCCTATATCACAAATGGTGCCGAAGACTGTTTTGGTCAAATGTAAGGGACAGATGTATGAGTTGGTCAGACTACAGCATGGGAGGGAGGGAGTAAGATCGTACGGTTTTTAGCGAAAAATTATCGAGAAACCTTGGTAAAAAAAAAACAATAAAAGCACTTTTAAAATAAACTACTACCATCAAGCAGATCAGATCCTAGAAGGACGTACAGATCTGACAGATTGACTGTAGCAAACAATGGTGTCCATCGCCGTCCAATAAGGCTGGCTTCGACATCTTATGGTAAAAAGAAATCTTGCAGCACCTCCCAAATTCACAGTGTTCAGATGGCACGACAGAGTCAAGTTTATTTGAATTATGCGATAACCGGGTATCATGGGACAGAGAGGAAAATCGAGAAATGGATGACAAATATGCGTTAGAATTTCAGTTTCGTCGTCGTGCTGACCGACCAGACCGATGACTTATTTAAATGTGCGGTCGCAGTTGGAACAGACGCAACCTTTTTCTACATTTGCGATTATGCTGATGGAGGTACTGGTGTTTGTGATAGGCAAAATAAACCCTTGCACCGAGTTACTCGGTAAATGCGCTAGACCAACACGAGGGCCAAATCAAGATAAGACAGGATGTATTGAGGATGCACACCCATAGCAAATGCCACACATTTGGGGAAAGGTGTTGTGCTGGTATGGCTATGCGCAAGCTCACGTTGCGCCAGCCAACTGCATCCGGTCCCGTCTTCGGGCTGTTTGGTTCAATCTTGAAACCAAGGCCGGGTATGGGAGGGTGGAGTAAGTGCTGCAGCCTATGTACCAGCCTATTATCACTGTAACATAACCCATGCGCAAGCCACCGTCCCTACGAGGACACGCGATGGACATCCCCATTCGTAACGGATGAACTGTCATTAGGCAGGATGTGGCCCTGCAACGATCGGGGCAAGCGATGCGCTGGGCAAATCGGGAGCCAGATCAGGGAGTGGCACGCATTTAATAGGACTGCGTTTCCTTAACGAATACCACACATTGGGGCAGGGTTTGGTAGCACGCCTGGACGCAGGCTCACGCTGGACTCCATCTCTGCATCAGTTGGCCGACCGGCTCGGACAGTGCACTGGTGCGCGGAATAGGGAGGTGAGAGAGAGAGAGAGAGCTCGACTCTGAGGACTGCGTAGCCATGACACTCATCGCGTGTTCCTCACTATAACCAGCTGACGCACTTTAAAACAATCAAAATGCGCTAAAAGTCATAGCTTGAATAATTGTCAAATGACGGCATACATCGGCCTTCCGGTCAGGAAGGAGGATCAGGCTGCAATAGTTCTTAATGTGGTCGCAATAGAACTCCCATTCATTTGAAAACCAATTTGCTCATTTGTTGTTTGTGCATGGAAAGCCAATTCCACGGGGTTGGTGCCGGTAAATGGGCCGTTTAGCCTTATCCCCTCCTCTGGTCTTCTTGACTCTTTCGTGACACTGGGCTCGGATGAGTGAGCGAGGAGAGGGTATGGTAGTTGCTGCACATGTCTTATTTCATTATAAACTAATTCGCACACAAGTCACTTTCCCTGTGTGAGGAGGGGGGGGGAGGGGGGGAGGGCACATTATAGGCATCGCTATTCGCGACAGTCGATTTGATGTTAGGCAGGTTGGAAGAGTTATTGAGTAAAATTGACGGCTTAACCCGGGACTGGTCAGAGGGATCCGTTGTCATTAAACTGATGGATAAAATTCATGTGTTGCATATCAGTTGGAAACGGGGACTTGTTGATGGATATTGCATTTTTACAACGTTCGTCCGCCTGTTTCTTTATATCGGCCTCTTCTAGGGGATAGGCTTCGAAGACAGTAGCACCGGTTATAATGACAGTGCACCAGGTCCTCAGGTATGTTCCAACGCGTAGTTGTCGCGCCAGCTGTCGAATTTCCATATGATTCTCCAAATTCCACTGTGGTTGATTGGATAAACGTTCTGTATCGAACCTACAGTCTGGCCTTCGCTTCTTGAAATTTCTCCTATAGTTGATGGGCAGTGAAAATCCTGTCGATTGTTACCTTGGCCATTCGAAGTCCACACTGCCTCTTTGCTTCGTGTTAAGGTCCAGGGCGTTCAGTAGGATAGGAACAATTGTATTGCCTGAGACGTTGATAATTTGCCGATTTTTGTAATAGTAGGTTATGTACAGCAGCAAGAATACCAGAAAGCCCCAGGTTCGTGTAATACGGGACCGGTGGCGATATGGATTTAACGGGTGGGACATTACAATAGGTAATATAACAGGTGTATTCGGTCATTCCAGAATTAAATGTGTTGTTCTTTATTCGCTTTGCATTTACGAATTCGATAGTGCACACCTGTTATACAGCTTCCAATAACTTGATAGCCATAGTGGCTTGAATGTCCTAAGATGACTTCATTGCCTGTTTCACTCGCACAGACCTCGGCAGAATCCTGTGGCTTCGACATCGGTGTAAAAGGGATAATTGTTCTGGCGTCAAACATTCGCGAATTGCGCACTTTTCCATCGTCGAACATAAAGCAAAGCACGAACCTGGTTTTTCGGGCATTCTTAGGGCTCTACAAGAGGAAACTGGTGATATACTTTAAGTCCTGAGGGGTTTTCTCAATCTCTTCGCATTTTCTGAACTGATATTTTCCACGAAGCGAACAGTTGAACAGCTGTTCTACATCTTTAATAGTTTCTTGCAGCGAGGGCGGACGATCAAAGCTTGTGTGTTGATTTTCAAGTAAGACAACACGATAAGGGTTTCGATGTGCATGGTAGATGGCCGATTGAGGAAGCGTATGAGGCGCTTTTACCGTCGGGATGATTGTTCCTTTGAAACTGTGTTGCAGCGCAGTTTCCTTGTTTCAGTGGTTGGAGGTCACATTGGTGGACGTGAAGTTCTTTGTTTAATTGCTGTCTGTGAGTTATTCCGTCCTCCGATTTACAGCACAATTCAAATCGCCCTCAGCCCCTGCTGAACATCGACATTGACACTGGAAAAAAATAGTTTTATTTCTCCGGTTCTCTTGTTGACGTAAACCATGTATACCCTGTCCTTCTCCGACATCAGGTTGCATATTCCCTTTTCTTATCACCACTGATAGCATGCGCGACTAAGGATATCCAGATCCGAGAATGGGACATCGTTTTATCCACTGTGTCACCATGGGGACGTTCTCTTGCAGGTCAGACAGAGTTGGTGGACATCAACATCAATTAGCACGAATGTACGAAGGAGAAATTGGGATTGCTGTTTGCCAGACCTCGACTCTTGCGGTAAAGGGGAGGTGTCCGTAGTTGAATTGTAAGGGAAGAAAATACGCATGGATTTCAAAAGCCCACTCCGCATTCCGTTGTGTGGGCGTTCTTGCCCAACGTACCCTCCAATTACCCCATGTACGGTGTAGTAACAATGTTGTTGTATCACTTATGAACGGCACTGACTCCATGGACTCGATAAAAGGCAGGGTTAATGTGCAACCCTGGCGATCTCATGAAGATGTTTAAAGGAGAGCGTTCACCGAAGCACACGTTTTCTGCAACAACTAGTAATTGCCACTTCGCCAGAATCAAAGCAGTCAGGATGAATGATACCAAACGAAGGTGAACGCTACTTCGCCTCTTTTTAATGAAGCTTAACCCATAGATGCTGACTGAGCACTTTTTTAAGCTCTGGGATTACCACCTCACCACAAACCTCCTCATATTAGTCATACATAAGCTAAACTGGCACTAGGACAGTATATAATCAAAATGGGATTATGTTGAACGGAAGACGAGCTTTTTGCGTCATTTTACTGTTAGTTATGAACTAATTTTGCACATAGCTCCGCCACTTTCATTTTCACTGTTAGTGGCAATCGTTCCATTGCAAGTGAGCACTAATAGTCCCGGAGCAGCCAACTAAAATGGCCATTTTTTGCAGTTTGACTGCACTAATGCATCATTCCGATGAAATAGGCCTTAATGGAGGACATGGTAAACAATCTACCTATCCGTATGAGGTCAATCATGAACGCTCAACCTAAAATTGAGTATTTTACTTGCACGACAGAGAGCACCCTACTTTAGCCTTACCTAATGGGAGCGGCCACCAAATAATCCCTTTTTTGCCCGAGTTTAATGACGAGCGAGGACCTTTATGACCGCTTTCCCCCTTCCCCCACCCAAACCCGATTTCTTCTATACCTTGCTACAGTGAAGCAAATGAAAGTGGTCAGGCGGCATACAGAATTTCGGCAGTCCACCTACTAGGTGGAGTGTGAGTAGAAGAAGGAGAGGCTGTGAAAGTACTGTGGCAAGTTGACAGCCAGTAGGCAAGGAGGGGAGGAGTCCGAAAGAATGCACAAAGTAGCATGACAGGACCTGCAGAGAGTAGTCAAAGTCATGAGGAAGCATAAGAGGGAGGGCATGCCTACGGTAGGGCAACAACGAGCCCATAAGTGTGCACAGGATGCATGACCCCGGGGAGTGAAGGCAGAATGTACGCGTGGTCCCCAATCCCCCCACCATACACTCCGGGGTACCCCCCGAACTGCTCGAGTGAGCTTGCTCACTCTAGCAGCCTGGAATGTTCAATCCCTTTAAGAGAATCCCAGGAGTAACCGACCAGAACGGAGGACGGCGCTTGTCGCTCGGGAACTGGCGCGCTACAAGTAGGGCATTGCAGCTCTCAGCGAGACCCAATTCTCTGAACAGGGTCAGCTGGAGGAGGTGGGTGCCGGCTACACTTTCTTCTGGAGCGGCCGGCCAAAGGCAGAGCGACGCGACGCTGGTGTTGCCTTTGCCATCCGAAACGACATTGTGGGACGTCTGCCCTGTCTGCCGCAGGGTATCAATGATCACCTGATGAGCTTCCGTCTGCCTCTTCAGGGAGACAAGTTCGCCGCCTTCATCCCCGCCTACGCTCCCCCAATGACAAGCTCTTATGTGGCGAGGGACAAATTCTACGAGGACCTGCATGCCCTGCTGGCGACTGTGCCGAAGGCAGACAAATTAATTGGCCTTGGTGACTTCAACGCCCGCGTCGGGACAGAACACGCTGCCTGGCAGGGAGTGCTGGGTCCCCACGGTCTTGGTAGCTGTAACGATAACGGCCTCCTTCTTCTGCGCACGTGTGCGGAACACCGGCTTCTGCTGACCAACACCTTCTTCCGCCTTCCGACGCGAAGGAAGGCCACGTGGATGCACCCTCGGTCGCGGTGCTGACATCTGCTGGACTATGTTCTCATCCGGAGGCGAGATCGACAGGACGTGATGGTGACAAAGGCGATCCCCAGTGTCAACGGGTGGACGGATCCCCGCCTCATCATCTCCAAGATGAGGCTTCGTCTGCAACCACGCAGAAGACCCCAAGTTAAGCGACCACCGCGTAAGTTAAATACTGTTTTGTTGAATATGCCTGCTCACCACCTCCATTTCAGCAACGAACTGGCCAACCAACTAGCCAACCTTCCAGTCGCCAACGCGGAAATCTCCGTGGAGAACCGCTGGTGTCAGCTGAGGGCACCATCCAATCCACCGCCCTGAATGTCCTCGGCCGCGCACATCGTCAGCATCAAGACTGGTTCGATGACAACGAAGCAGCTATCAACGCTCTGCTCGTCGAGAAGAACCAGTTTCACAAAGCCTACGTCGAGCACCCTACCGATGCAAACAAAACAGCCTTCTACTGAAGTCGCCGCCTTGTGCAGCAACGGCTGCGGGAGATGCAGGATGCCTGGATGACGCGCAAAGCCGAGGAAATCCAAGGGTTCGCTGACCGAAATGAATGGAAGAACTTCTTCGCCGCCACCAAGATTGTCTACGTACCTCGCGTCAAAGGCACCGCCCCTCTTCTCAGTGCCGATGGCAGGATGCTACTCACTGAAAAGACGCAAATCCTGAAGCGATGGGCAGAACATTTCCAAAGCGTTCTCAATCAGCTTTTCACCATCTCCGACGCCGCCATCGATCGCCTGCCTGAAGTGGAAATAAACGCCGACCTTGATCTCCCACCCTCTCTCCAAGAAACCATCAGAGTCGTGCAGCAACTCTCCAGCGGGAAAGCACCTGGCTCGGCCGCGATCCCTGCTGAGATTTGCAAGCATGGCAGACCCCAACTGACTCGCAGTGCTCTTTCAGGTGATGTGGTACCAAGGGCATGTCCCCCAGGATTTCAGAAACGCAACCATTGTCCACCTCTACAAAAAGAAAGGGAACCGCCAACTCTGCGACAACCACCGAGGAGTCTTGCTGCTGAACATCGCCGGAAAGATCTTCGCCCGCATTCTCCTCCATCGCCTGAACGCTCAACTGTAGCAAGGACTGCTCCCGGAATGCCAATGTGACTTCCGAAGACACCGAGGCACAATCTACATGACCATTGCCGCTCTCAGCTGCAAGAGAAGTGCCAGGAGATGCGGACTCACCTCTACACTACCTTCGTGGATCTGATGAAAAACTTTGACACGGTGAATCGCGACGGGCTGTGGAAAATCATACAGAAATTCGGCTGTCCCTGAGCGATTCACGCATATGGTACGACAGCTTCACGACGGGATGATGGTACGCGTTACTGACAACGGGACAGTATCCGAAGCATTCGCAGTGACCAACGGAGTGAAGCAGGGCTGCGTCCTGGCACCTACCCTCTTTAGTCCCATGTTCTCTGCCATGTTAACGGATGCCTACCGTGAAGAACGCTTCGGGATCCGCATCGCCTACCGGATGGACGGCCGACTCCTCAACCAACGTCAGATGCATTTCCACTCGCGTGTCTTCATAGCCACCATCCACGAACTTCTCTTCGCTGACGACTGCGCACTCAATGCAACGACAGAAGAGAAAATGCAAAGAAGCATGGACCTCTTCGCTGCCGCCTGTGCCAATTTCACACTTCGCATCAACACTGAGAAATCGATTTTTATGCCTCAACCGCCGCCCAATACCACCTACTCCGCAGCTCACATCAATGTCAATGGCGCCCAACTGAAATCTGTGGATGCCTTCACGTACCTGGGCAGCAATCTCTCCCGCAGCTCCAAAGTCCACGATGAGATCGCCCATTAGATCGCTAAAGTCAGCCAAACCTTTGGACGCATGCAGAACGTGGTCTGGAATCGACACGGTCTCCACCTCAGCACAAAACTCAAAATGTAAAAAGCTGTCGTATTGCCGACCCTGCTTTATGGAGCGGAGACGTGGACGATCTACCAAAGGCAGGTGAAGAAGCTCAACCACTTCCACCGCAATGCCGAAAACACCAATACCTCATGAATACACTCCACACCTGACATTCTTACCGACACTGACATCCCCTAGCCTATCCCAATTTCTACTGCCCACACGGCGCTCGCAACTTCAACTCACACATTGGCCTGGTTGGTCACCTGCGAATCCATCGCACTAAGGCTGGTGAACCAGTGCCTGGGGCTCAGACATACGGTCGACGAGCCCGCATCCACTACCCTCACTGCTCCAGCACATTTAAACACAGCATGGGCCTATTAGGACACATGCACCTCCATGACAACCTACGGTAAACCACTGGAGACTAAGCCACATCAGCGCACACTAGCTATACTAATACATAGACAACACCCTCACCATCATCATCATGTACATGATAATATTCTGATTTCCTAGAAACCGTGGCTTGGAAGGCTGCGAATCTGACGCTTCCATCAGAGCACGCCATCGGCTCAGTGTATGTGCTGTGTGTGTCGAGTGGCTGACCAGTCGACTGAAAGTCAGACGGCAATGGCTCCTCCATATCCCCGGATTTAGTGAATCCTGGTGTGTGCGTTATAGGGGCCAGGTCGTGCTGTGGCGCGCGAACACGGGTACGCCGACCCGTCAACCAATGCGCCCACTCCCACATCAGACAAATGACTGGCATGGATAGTGGTCTGATTGTGGGGTGGGGAAGAGAGTGAGGTCGACAGGTAAGCGCATTTTTCTCACTATAAACAATCTGACGCGCTTGAAACTATCACGGTGCGCTAAAAGCCGTGGCATCGAAGGTTGCCAACTGACGGGAACACTCGGACCGCGTGGCCAGCCCAATGTGTGTTTTTGTGTGGAGTGGCTGACTGGCGGACTGAGAGTCAGGCTGCAATGGCTCCTTCTTAATGTGGCCTTTATGTCACTCCCACTCCGTTGGATCCGAGCCAGGTGTGGTGGTACACCCAGGGGCGGCTCCGGCCGCGACAGCCACCTGCGCCCTCTCCCATCTCCGGTCTTCTTCACTCTGTCATGTCATCGGGCTCAGGTGGAGGAGGATGAGAGAGTGCGGCAGATGCAGTGCAAGTATACTTTCACTTGAACTTAAATCACGCCTAAGTCACTGTCCCTGCACCACCGTTCTGTGGAGCATACGGTAGACATCGTCGGACCAAGACGGTCGAATCGCGTTTTGTGTGTGCCCCCTAAACGGGCCACGTGGTAGATGCATTGGACCAACACTGGGACCACATCAGGGCATGGCAGGCGTTATTTTGGTTGCACTCCCATAACAATTGCTGAAAATGGGGTGGGGGGTGTGGTGGCACGCGTAGGGGCGGCTAGGCTCTAGGGGCCCCAGCCGCGCAATTCACCTGCGCCTTCTTTTATCTGCGGTCTTCTTGACTCTATCTTGACTCCGGGCTCAGGTAGGGGAGGAAGTGCTGTAGCTGTAGCGCAAGGCTACTATCACTTAAAACGAATCCACGCGCAATTGACCGTCCCTGCACCACCCTTCTCTGGAGCATACGGTGAACATCGTCGGAATACGATGATCGAACTGACGATGTGTGTGTGCACATGTAATGGGCTCTGAACGAGGAGGGTATAGGTGGACACCGAAGGGGTAAAAGGGGACGTATAACTGCATGTGCATACGTAAACACAGCACCTGTCAAGAATGGGTGACATGGGAGAGCCGAGCGCAAAGGGCACACTCGGGAGGCGTGCAACTGTCCGCAGTGCTGGCGGGAGAGGGCTGTTTGGTGGTAGAGAAGGAAGGGTGTCGGTGTCAGGCCCGTTGGCAGGCAATTCATCATTTCACGCGCCGTCCCTGACCCCTTCTCCCTATCAGAGCAAAAAACGAGCGCGAGGAGGAGCGGTGGCAGCACAGCCTTGGCAATAGCAGCGCTGCCAGGAAAACACCACGAATGCGCTGCTGATGAACTTAGGGGTTAAATCCTTTCCCTGCCGTGCGGCGGCTGTGCAACGGCCAGTTTTTCCCGCCGTTGCGTCGGCATCGGTGGCGGCAGTGGCGGCGGCTGCTGCTGCTTAAAAGGCGCCGCCGCCGACGGTTCGCATACATGTGAGCATTGCGCATGCGCGTGCATGCGGGTTGCATTCGCGCACGCGCCGATCACGCTCGTTGAACTGTCACGCGGACGACGAGGGGGTAGGGGGCAAATTTACGCATGCACACGAGCTCTATATCGCCCTGTTGTCCTCTCTCCACCCTCCCCGACCACCACAACCACCACTGCAGTGCGCAGGTCTTCGCGACCCAGCTCTCTAATCTGGCCTGTCGTCGAATCGCGCGGGGGCCTGGCAGTCGTGGCTGTATAAGCCAGAGGCCAAAGTACAAAACTAGGTGAGTGGGAAGGCGTGCTCGAAAAGTTCCTTGCTCGCAGGTACCGGGGGGGGGGATTGAGGTAGGTTTCGACTCTCGTGACAGTCAGCGCGGTGGCCCTCCACCGTCACCGCATTTGTTGACGTCACTCAAATATTAGCACTTGGGCTGGCCACCCGAATTACCTTCAGAAGGTCTGGTAATCAGTTAGGTAAAATGCATGTATGTTTACTCGACGTGACCTAGGGTGACGGCCTTTATTTGCAGCCATACCACGCTATCTGCCAGTTGTTCCACAAAATGAGTGTTAATATGCTGCGTAAGAATTATCAGGGTGTCCTAATTCCGCCGTAGGAGACTGATCAGTCATGGCCTTGTCAATTGCAACAGTAGCAGTTTTGGTAATCTCAATTTAATCAGAGATAAATGTAGGAAGCTGGAGTAAAGTCCACAGGACAAACCCTTTCAAGTTCGGTTTGTATCTCTGTCGTATTCCATCGGTCTCAGTTGACTAACCGTTTGATATTCATAAACTGCTAACGGGCAGTCTCTAACAACAACATTCATTTACCCTAAGCTTACCCCAGGCAATAACTGGTGGATCGAATGGTGAGTCCACCCTGGGGAAGTGCTGGGTTAGTTGTTGCAGAAATCCACAAGCATGGTGGGGGTCAAACTTCGGATGGACCGGCTTAACTCTCTCAGGGACTGTGCAACAATGGCGAATCAGCTAGGACTTCAATGGAATCAGCATCTGAAACGTCTTCGAACCCCACCAAGCAGCCTCTCTCTTCTATGCTACTGTGAATATCTATACTAGCCGCTTGTCCAACTGTCTGCCGTCTCAACCGGATCAGAATATCCCACAACTGGCGCACTGCTGCTTCCACAAAGAATACGAAGTACTTGTTAACGATGACGTGTATGAATAAGGTAACAGGACGCGGGAATAGGACGGCCCTGTCTAAACAATAGAGGTGAATCTGCTGATAATTCCAGGAAGGGTAAATATTCCCGTGTCATAAATGTAACATTAACCCTAACATAACTCTAAATCGTAGTCCTTATCTGATTTCTAACCCCACTCTAAACCATAAAACTACCATTAACACTAACCCCCACCTTAATCCTAAACCCAACCCTAATTCAAACCTTATGATAACCTTAATTTATCGCCAATTTGGTTCAAAGCCACATGGGATGTGGGTGTTGCCGGTTCGCATATCCTGTTTAGGGGCCATATAATAATCAAAAATAATCCATATGATCATAGCGATATTGCCAGAAGGACATATATAGATGTAGACTGGCCTTAAAAATACCTTCATCAGCTTTTCAGATGCTTTTGTCGGAGAGAACAGAAAATGAATCTGGAAGGAAATTTAGATGGTTTGAAATCTTAGCGTACCAGGTGACAGTTCAACCATCAACTTCGACGACGTCCACCAAACTCTACTCAGCAAGCTGGGAGCAAGTGCGCTAACTTGCACGGCATCTCCTATACTCTCTCTCTCCCTCTCCACCTGGCTGGGTTTCATGACCAAGACAAGAAGACCGGAGGCGGGAAAGGGCACAGGTGGCTGGCGCGGCTGAAGCCGCCCCTGGGCGAACCAACACACCTGGCTCGGATCCCACGGAGTGGGAGTACCATAAAGGCCACCTTAAGAAGGAGCCATTGCAGCCTGACTCTCATTCCGCCAGTCAGCAACTCCAGACAAAAACACACATTGGGCTGACCATGCGGTCCGAGTGTTCCCGTCGGTTGGCAACTTTCCAAGCCACGGTGCTTATCGCACCGGGATATTCTCAACTTCAGACCACATATGCAGCAGAGGAGCCACATGGCGAAGGAGTCGAGGATCATACGTTCCTCTCAATTATATATGTATGTTTTGTGTGGTGTTGTATGTGATCATGTGAGGTGCAAAGTCTGATGGGGAGATATGTAGTGTTGTGGTATAGTCGGCGGTGTTTTACCGCAGGTTTTCATGGAGACGCATGTGACCTAATAGGCCCCTGCGGTATGTGAATGTGCGTGGGCAGTGCAGACAGTTGAGTCGGGTGCGGCGGGTGTATGTTGGTGCTCCTGGCACTAGTTGACCGGTCTCTGTGCGATGGATTCACAAGTGACTGATCAGGCCGATGCGTGATGTGCATGTGCGGTTTCCGTGAGGGCAAGATAGGTCGGGAGGTGCTGGGTCGGTCGTGATTGTGCTGCTAGTACTGATGGTCGCGCTGATGGAAGGACTGGGAATGGGAGTGCTGATAGATGGGCAAGACGCGTTAGGTGTGTCTGCATCGCGTTGGATTACGCTGTAGACTGAGAGTCAGGCTGCAATAGCTCCTTCTTAATGTGGCCTTTATGGCACACCCACTCCGTGGGATCCGAGTCAGGTGCGGTGGTACACCCAGGGGCGGCTCCGGCCGCGTCAGCCACCTGCGCTCTCTCCCATCTCTGGTCTTCTTGACTCTTTCATGACACCGGGCTCAGGTGGGGAAGGAGGAGAGAGTGCGGTAGCTGCAGCGCAAGGCTACCCTCAATTAAAGCTAATTCACGCACAAGTCACCATCCCTTCACCACCTGGTGTGGAGCATACGGTGGACCTCGTCGAAATCGACGGTTCAACTGTCATAAGGATTACGCTATCATGAATGCACATGTGGCCTAATAGACCCCTGCCATGGGTGAATGGGTGAGGGTGGTGAGGACAGTGAAGGCGGCGGTCTCTGCTGCGTGTTGGTGCACTAGCCTCCGTCTCCAGGAGGGTATGTAAGTCCTCGTAGAATTGGTTATTTACCTGCCCGGAGCTCATTGTTGGAGGATGTAGGCTCTGATTGCAGTATCAAATGTGGATCCCTCAAGAGGCAGGCGCACGGTCATCACTTGGCCGTTTATGCCCTGTGGCAGACAGGGCAGTCATCTCACGATGTCGTTCCTGATGGCCAAGGCGATACCCACGTCACGTCACTCCGCCTTTGGGCTGCCGTTCTCGAAGAAGGTCAAGCTGACATCCAACTCCTTCAGCTGACCCTGCTCCAAGAATTGGGTCTCGTTGAGAGCAGCGATGTCCACATTGTAGCCCACCAGGTCTCGAGTGGCTGGCGCCATTCTACGTTCCGGTCGGTTGCTCTTCGGATTGTCTAAAAGGGATCGAATATTCCTGGCTGCTAGTATGAGTGGACTCACCCGAGCAGCCCGGAGAGTATGGCGTGGGAGATGGGGACGGGGTTGTTGTTTGCTCGTTTGGTTGTTTAGACCGCGAGTATCGAATCTGCAAGTCACGGTCTGCTGGCAGAGGACGCGAGGTCCAATATCTGTTTAGGGTACCTCCTAGTGACTGAGGAGGCTAGAAATAGCCCCTTCTGCTGCGAGGAGGTAAGCAGTGCTGTCCCTAAATATAATTGCTTAGATATCCCAGACGGCTACTGAACTCCACTATGAATAACATATTGGTTTTTAGTAGAGAGTGACCCGATTTAGCTCTGAGCACGTCGTCCTCTCTGCAGGACTTTTGAAATCAGTGGGGAAGGAGGGGGGGGGTTGGTAAGCAGGACTACCTGATTTAGGGACGTACACAACCCTCAGCTTATGCAGACCTTAAGGACACCTTTCATGGGCGTGTTTTGGCCAGCTGCTCTTACTGGTGATACCCTGTGACAGAAGAAGAATTCAATAAGGCCCTCATGCCTCGGAGTGACCGTCGATTCAGGCGGAATAGTAAGTAGCCACCAATGAACGTCAAGCAAATGGAACTGGTAGTCACTATCGATAAGCATCAGTGGTTGTTGTGATGCAATAGGCTTACTCAAAAAGGACAACATCGGGAGCGTCACTGACAAGGTTAAACCCCTGTTCTATATCTGCTGCGACACTCTTATAGAAACCAAACTCCGGACTTACAAAGTGGTCCATTGGCCATAAATGTCTGAGGCGCAAACAGTTTAAATATCTATCTGGGCCAAGCTAAGGTCCTAGGCACTCATCCTCAAGGCATAGTGACGGGGAAAAGCCACGAACGCCGAGATCCTGTAACTGCCACAGAGGGTCACCATTTGATAACCTTGAAGCAAACGCAAATTTATGGATTTGGAGCAAATAACGTCTTAAAGATCACGTATTTTCACAAAAAATACTAAATGCGCTCTCAAGCAGGGTGAACACCTTGAAATCTTCATTGCATCGCCTTAGAATCGACCGGGAGTCTGACCAAACTTGTACCCAGAATCGACAGGCATGATGACATCTAAGGCATAAAGCTACACTATTCAAAGTCAAATTATTACTTGAAAGTGAAGGATAGAGATGAGAATGCAGGATCGAGTACTGAGGTACAAAGCCGATATAACGTCCGCACACTGCCACTAAAATTCTCAATATGAAACTGTTTCGGCATCTATCTACTCACCGGCTGAAAACGCGCCCCAGTCGGCCCTTGGAATGACAGCATCGGCCCTTGATGAAGAGACGGCTACTGCCCATCAGCGTCAAATAAGGCGACCGAACACCACTCAGGTGAACTATCTTTGGAGACTCGTTGCTTTGCATTAACAAAAGCGAATCGTGCATGCTGGGCTCTTGGAATCAACTGTTATGTGTTAAGCTGCCACGGTTTTTACAGAACCATCATAACGCCGAAGTTGAGGCCAAGCATTCAGAGCGACCGTGGCACGAAGATTATTCTCTTGAACCTTGCTTCCCACAATAACCGGCGGCCTCGTGAACCTGTGCAAGTCTGCAATGGCGTAAGGGCATAAGTGTCAGACTTATCTGTATTTGAGGCGCTACGAAACCGCTGCACACCCTCTTAAATCTGCCTCCCGCATGGTGAAGACGATAATCAATGAAATTAACGTACGTATGGTTACATACAGGCATCTAGGCTGCTGATTAGACTTAGTGGATACATCGGCACGTGTGTGTTACGCTCAGCTCACCTTCTGGAGTCTTCACTTAAGCTTCTGACAGCGTTAAGTCATGTAAGTTCCTTACCCAACACTAACCCCAAATTCATGTAAAACGGGATTGGTTTTAACAGGGGGTTTTTACGGGTGGAGCCAAACTGCGGACAAGCAGCAAGATGTGTGCCAGAAAACATAAAAACAAATTTCTGCCCAAGGTATTCCCATTCGCCTATAAATTGCAAAGAATTTGAGCGTGACTGGCTGGCTGATGACGGCTAATATGTCCGAAATGACCATTCCAGTCTCCCTTGTCTTTGTAAGTAATGTTCTGCCGATAGAAGAGGTATCTATTTGTGTTATGGCGCAAGACATGGCTTTTCTTCCAGGCTTCCTAGCCCTCATTTAATGATAGCAGCTGACGCTATTTCTACAACACATTACTAGGTAACTGCTTCATGGCTGTTTGCATGCCCATTGTCAACTCCTTGATACCAGAGAGTAAATTCGGTGCTCTTTTAAAGGGACACTTGAGCCATTTTTATATAGTTAACCGGAGGTGTCTTTGTTTTATATTGGCCCAGCCGTCTGCAGCGAGCAAGCGTGCTGTCGTTGAACTGAAAAGTTATCCAGCAAACAAGCAGGATTAGACTGAGACTTGCATCTTTGCGTACCGGGCAGGCGTTGACCTGCCCAGTTATGAGTACTGTAACCGTGTCACTGACGTAACACAGCCATATTTTTTGGAATAGCGGCTGTTTAGAGCATGCAGTAAGTAATACTTCCAAATGTCGCTTGAAAGGGCTCCCTGGCATCCTAAATATCTGCAGGCAGTAAACCTTATTTTCTCAAACTGGTACACAAAATTTACGCGTCATCTACTCAGCTTGAAGCCGAGGAAAGGAAATAACAAGACCAGCGCTCTCCCCGATCTTTTCTGCACACTCCACTGCCACCTTTTGATGATATTTTGATTGTACTTGGAAGAAAAATGAAAAGAAAGAAGGAAGAGGAAACCGAGAAGAGAGCTGTAGAATAAAAGGAAGAGGAAAGGGAAGATCAAGAAGTACAAAAGTGCAATAAGAAGAGTCAGAAGGCAGAGAGAACACACACAATACCTGGAGGAGGGAGGAGAATGGAAAAAAGGAACCTGAAAGGACGGAAAAAAATAAGGGAAAGAGTGACCAGAAGGAGGAGGGACAAAATATAATAATATGGAGTGGCGAAATATAAAATAAGACCGAATATGATTAAGTAGAAGGATAAAAAAATGATAACGAGAAGAAAAAGAAGAAGAAGAAGAGGAGGAGGAGGAGGAGGGGGAGGAGGAGGAGGAGTGTAATAAGAATAAATAAGAGCGAAAATGGCCGGTAAAGAAGAAGATGGAGAAGAATAACGGGAGAGTTTTGGGGAGAACGCGGTCTTCTGTGGGTGTCCCTGTGCGCGTTTCTCATCGGTTCCGCAGATCAAGTGCGTACAGAAGAACTGGTACCAAGTTGCTGCATATTGGGAGGCGCCGGCGACCTAGGCTGGTGGGCTAGGATGGATGGCATGATAGATAATGGCGCAGCGTTAAACCCTAGCGACGCCCCAGCAGCCAGCGTTTACGGCTGGCTTGTCAGAATGGGTATAAACACAGACAAATGCCCGGATATTCGCTGCGCCCACACTCTTAGCGCGCAGTATCAGGGCCGTCGTTTGTCCACTATGTTTCCCTCTCTCCCTCTCTCTCTCTCTCTCGACTATCGCTTGATTAAGATTAATGAGGTCCCGTCAGTGTCATCGTTCAAGTCCACACCGGTGACTTCGGAAGTGGTAGCTCTAGAGTTGAGAAAAGGGCACATAGCACCGAGAGTCAACCAGCTCCGATATGTCCTGCTGGAGCTCATAAAGCGACTGGCCTACAACATCCACCCCTTCCAATCATTCGTGGACTTGAGCATGGCGCACAAACGATGGTTTCAGTAACGAGAATCATCAATGCGGGCTGCGTCCATGGCACGCACACACACACACACGCACACATTTGTAGCGGCGTGACCGCCAGGGTGAGGGATTGAGGGTGGGTGGTCCTGCGTGTCAGCGGTTGAGCAAGGACGACCACTCTGCCGACACTGCCTGTGGTTTCAAAAGCTCCGGGAAATTACTTTTTGATTGAAAATTCAGCAGTGAACATTTGTCACCAAACGCAAACGATTTCATCAGTTTGTTTATTCATTAGCCATATTTCTTGATTAAACTCGAAAAAAAGCGCAAAGCAGGAAGTAAGTATAGTGAAGGGACCCACGACATTCTGAACTTTTACTGACCAGTTCAACAGAGTTTAAGGTCATGACATGACAAGAAGAACTGCCCGCAATCCAGGTAACTTTGCGCCAAATTGCTGTGAAAACGTGATAAGGTGTATGCCCAGGGTTAGTTTTGACTGCAGAGGTAGGGTTTAGAGTAGGATTAGGGTTAAACTAGGGTTATGGTTGACATTTACGTTAGGTAATATTTACCCTTCCCAGGGATGGGACCGATTTTAGCTGTTCTGCCGGGCTACCCCCCATAGGCTTCTAATTTAGTATGAAGAAGAAGGATTCACTCCTGGGATTCGTGTAGTGTTCTTTGAGAACTTTACTTCAATCTTATTTTGAAGTTGAGGAGTCATTGCATAGCTTGGCTAGTGTAGACATCTCTAGCTTGAAGAGGATAAGTGCAACCCGATTTAAAATCTTCATCACATTTTGCTGGCATGCCGGTATATTTGGGCCAAACTGCTAAGCTCTAATTTTGATGTGCTGTGGGCTAATATGAGCACCTTCTATCTCATTATTACGTTAACCGGTTTTTACGCAGTCCATCTCGCAGAAGGCTAGCATGTAGCCGGGTCTGATTCTTATCAGAATGGGTCTGTGATAAGTAAATCCTCTTTCTGCTCCACGTTAACCTCTCCGTACTGCTCACCGCGCTGACAACTTCGTAGGGGATCATAACACCTAGCCAGCGTCCAGTTCTGGGTGTACGCTTTTGGACTGCCACGCACCACGAAGCACGATGCAGACGCATGTGAGATCAAAGCTAGTGAACGACGAGATATCATTGGTGAGTGCGTGCTTGCCTTTTCCCCCTTGAAGCAGCGCATACTTGAGTGCGTGCTTTCTCACAGACAGGCCCAGTGCGAACAGAACCAAGCCCTATCTAAGCAAAAAATCTCGCTGGCTTCAAAGCGTTACCGTCACGACCAACATCAACACCTCTACCCACTCCGACAATACGGCCACGATTCCTCCTCCCCCTCACTCTGTCGTGCTGTTGTAGAGAGGTAGATTACGAGGTGGGGAAAAGGCCGAAAGGATTAAGCGTATCCGCTTCAAAATCAGCGGCAGTCATAGTAGTGCTGTATTGCATCTAATGGGAAGAAGAGGAAAAAAAAGAAAAATCTGACAAATATATATATATATATATATATATATATATATATATATATATATATATATATATATAGGTATATAGGTAAGTGACCTCAGGCTCAGCACTAGTGAAAGCTACGTAAATTATCTAAAATAAGCCCTAGCATCATCCTGAATGTTATGTCTGAGCGTCCGGCTCTGAGTGGCAGGACACGGGAATAGGAACCCCCCGTATTCCGGGGCCTTGCAGGGAGAAAATGGTTAATGTCAGCGTTATGGTTGGGGTAAGGTGACGGTTTTAGTTATGATTTGGTTGAGGTTAGGGTATTTGAGGCCACCTGTCTGCGGAGAGCCGGGATGTGTGGAGGGTGCGGAAGCTACCTATTCCCCTATCTTACAAAAACTTTTCTAGCCGTCGGCCGCAGTCAATTGAAAAAAGGGTATTTACTAGACCAAAGGCAAATTATATAGGCATGTTAGCGGGGATTCAGGACAAAGCAATCAGAGCAATGCTTGATGATAAATAAAGAAGTTGATTTTCGTCAGGCAGTCTCGTGGTGGAGGCTGCGTTTGTTGCTATGTTCAGTTGCCCATGGATTTGGACCAAAATTGCGAACATAAATAGATGTGGATACACACGACCCAAGCAAGGAATCCGCAGATAAAAATACCGGTTTGAGCGGTGCCTCCAATTCAAAAAAAACTTTTGAGAAGACTGATCGGGTACTTGAATAAACTGGAGTGCTTGTGGGTCAGTCCATTTACATTATTTCCATCAACTGTTTGTGAGGGTAGTTTAGAAAGTTTACAAGAAATGCTATGATTACAGATTACGATTACAGACTACAGATGTGCTTACCACTTTATCATAAATTGTATATTAAGTCTGAGTACTAAAGATTCGGTGCCAAGTGATGGCTAATCATGACCTTAAGGCAAAAGACCCAGAAACAAAAACCTCTCACATGCACTATGAACGAAAATGCGCGTCCTAACAACATAAAATAACATTATAGGAAACATCTTCTACCAAAGAGCAATCAATAAAACCAGCAGCAGTTTTGTTATTATCAAAAAAATCATAATTTGCAGCCCAGCGAGCTATCAGAGTCAGACACAGAAATATGCCCCTCCGTCTAGCACAATTGGTCTCGCGCTAATTTCCTGAGGGGCAACCCTGTCCTTATTTGCAACATAAACCTAGCACTAACTCTAAAGCCAACCTTACTCTACCGTTTCTAATCATCCTAAACCGTAAAACGCAAAGCATTATTATAACCCTAACCTTCAGCCTATTCTTTCTACTAATAACCCAAAGCATAAATCTAAACTTCCCTAGAATTTCAATAAAAGTCACTTCCAATAGGGGTGGGACTATGATCTATGAGCTTCTCGCAGACCTTCTCCGAAATCTCCGCCGGAAACTGCCTTCTACAGCTTGTAGAACACCCCAGACCTCTGACAGGCACATTTGACATGTCCACTTTGAGGTCCTTATCATCTTCTAACGTCCTCTTGCATATATAATTAAAACGAGAATGCACCTGGGGGCACACTGGGGGAGCCGCGTCTGCAGAATATGTCAGCTAGCTGCAAAGAGAAGTCCGCCTGCACATGGCAGTTCAACCGTCGATTTCGACGAGGTCCACCGTATGCTCCACACCAGGTGGTGCAGGGACGGTGACTTGCGCGTGAATTAGTTTAAGTGATAGTAGCCTTGCGCTGCAGCTACCGCACTCTCTCCTCCTCCCCCAGCTGAGCCCGGTGTCAAGACAGAGTCAAGAAGACCGGAGATGGGAGAGGGCGCAGGTGGCTGGCGCGGCCGGAGCCGCCCCTGGGCGTGCCACCACACCTGGCTCGGATCCCACGGTGTGGGAGTGCCATAAAGGCCACATTAAGAAGGAGCCATTGCAACCTGACTCTCAGTCCGCCAGTCAGCCACTCCACACAAAACACACATTGGGCTGGCCACGCGGTCCGAGTTATCCCGTCAGTTGGCAACCTTCCAAGCCACGGCTTTTAGCGCACCGTGATAGTTTCAAGCGCGTCAGATTGTTTATAGTGAGGAATATGCACTGAGCTGTCGACCTCACTCTCTCCCCCACCCCCACAGTCAGACAACTGTCCGAGCCGGTCAGTTGCCTGATGTGGGAGTGGGCGCATTGGCTGACGGATCGGCGTACCCGTCTTCGCGCGCCACAGCACGACCTGGCCCCCATAACGCACACACCAGGATTCACAAACTCAGGGGAGTCAGAATGAGGGTTGGCAGAATTTGACGTAGAAATTGGAATTGTCGGATTGTTGGTGCATTGCGTCCGAAGATGTCCAACCAGGCACATTCGCGCGCGGAAGATGCGTTGACAGCGCGGGAATGTTGGCAGGGCCTGGGAATTGGCGGTGTTGGTCCGGGGCGCTGGTGACTTTCGTGCCGCTCTTTTTGGCCTTGGCGGCGGCGATCCGGTTGGCCTCATAGATTGCTGAACCAGTCTTCACTGATCTTCTCCATGCCGGTCTATCCTGGGCGAGGTCCTTCAAGGTCGCCGGGTGGATTTGCAGTTGCTTCAGCGATTTCTTCAAAGTGTCCTTGTAGCGTCGTTTTTGACCTCCCTGCCGGCGAGAACCCGTAGCGACATCTCCGTAGAAAAGTCGTTTGGGTAGTCGCTCGTCGTCCATTCTTACCAGGTGGACGCTCCATCGCAGTTGCACTTGCCTCAGCATGGCATGGATGCTGAGGATTCCGGTCCGCTCCAGGACTTCCGTGTCCGGGATCCTGTCTTGCCATCTCAGCTTCACTATTCTGCGGAGGCAGCTGAGATGAAAGTGATTCAGCTTCCTGGCTTGGTTCGAGTAGATGGTCCAGATATCCGCTCCGTAAAGGAGTGTCGTCAAGACGACGGCCTTGAACATCTTCAGTTTGTTGTTCAGGTGAATACCGTGGCGATTCCACACGGAGGCCTGCAGCCGGCCGAAGGCCTGACTAGCTTTGGAGATCCGTTGGGCAACCTCGTCATCGATTCTCGTGTTGCGCGACATCGTGCTTCCTAGATAAGCGAAGGTATCCACGTTTTTGAGTTGAGCACCGTTGACATTGATTCGAGGAGCATTGTATTCCGCGCTGGGTGGCGGCTGGTGCATGACAACCGTTTTGGCTGTACTGATTGTTAATCCAAAATCGGCGCAGCCTTCGGCGAAGAGGTCCATGCTCCTTTGGATATCCTCCTCCGCCACGGTGTTAAGGGCGCAGTCGTCCGCGAAGAGCAAGTCATGGACTGTAGTCGTAGACACGCGCGTTGGATTCTGCATACGCCGACTGTTGAGAAGGTGCCCGTCAGTTCTGTAGGCGATGCGGATACCAGGCTGCTTATCACGATAGGCGTCCATCAGCATAGCCGAGAACATGAGACTGAAGAGGGTGGGGGCCAGTACGCAGCCTGCTTCACTCCGTTGGTCACTGCGAATGCTTCGGATACCGTCCCGTTGTCAGTGACGCGCACCGTCATCCTGTCATGAAGCTGACGCACCATGTGCGTGAACCGCTCAGGACAACCAAATTTCTGCATGACTTTCCACAGTCCGTCACGATTCACCGTGTCAAAGGCTTTCGTTAGATCCACAAAGGTAGTGTATAGGTGAGTTCGCATCTCCTGACACTTCTCTTGTAGCTGGCGGGTGGCAAAGATCATATCAGTTGTTCCGCGGTGGCGGCGGAAGCCACATTGGCTTTCTGGGAGCAGGCCCTGCTCTAGGTGACCGTTAAGACGATTGAGAAGGATACGGGCGAAGATCTTCCCGGCGATATGGAGCAACGAGATGCCTCTGTGAGTATCACAGAGTTGCCGGTTCCCCTTCCGTTTGTAGAGATTGACGATGGTCGCGTCTTTGAAATCCTGAGGAACTTGTCCTTGGCGCCACATCTCATGGAAGAGTGTTGTGAGTTTTGCAATCAGCCGGGGCCCACCGTGCTTGTAAACTTCCGGTGGGATTGTGTCGGATCCCGGTGCTTTACCGCTGGAAATCTGCTGCACGGCCCGGATGGTTTCTGGTAGGGAAGGCGGCAGATCCAGGTAATTGTTCGTGTCCACTTGAGGGAGCCGGTCAATGACAGCAACGGAGATGGCTGATGAGCAATTAAGGGCACTTCTGAAGTGCTCGGCCCAGCGCTTCAGAATTTGCGATTTTTCTGTCAGCAGTGTTGTGCCGTCAGAGCTGAGCAGCGGTGCGGACCCCTTGATACACGGGCCGTAGATGGCCTTGATGGCTTTGAAAAAATTTTTCATTTCATTGCGGTCCGCATACCCCTGGATTTCCTCAGCCTTTCGGATCATCCAGGCATCCTGCATCTCCCGCAGCCGTTGTTGTACAAGGTGCCGGCATCTGAAGAAGGCTGCTTTGGTGGAATCAGTCCGAAGGTCCATGTAGGCTTTGTGTAGTCCATTCTTCTCCGCGAGTAAGTTGCTGATGTCAGTGTCATTGTCGTCAAACCACTCCTGGTGTCGATGGCGTGCGCGTCCGAGAACATCGAGGGCGGTGGACTGAATGACATTTCGCAGTTGACACCATCGTGTCTCCACGGTAGCGTTATCATCTGGAGCATGCAGGTCCTCCAGTTTCTCGGTTATTTGGTTGCTGAAATCAAAACAGTGAGCAGGCAAATTTAATAAAAGAGTATTTAACTTACATGGTGGCCTCTTACCTTGGGGCCTTCGTCGGGGTTGCAGTCGGAGCCTCATCTGGGAGATGACGAGGCAGTGATCTGTCCAACCATCGGCATCACGGATCGCCTTGGTTACCAGCACGTCCTGTCGATCTCGCCTCCGGACGAGAACATAGTCCAGCAGATGCCAGCGCCGCGACCGAGGGTGCATCCACGTGGCCTTCTCCCGCGTCGGAAGGCGGAAGAAGGTGTTGGTCAGCAGGAGACGGTGTTCCGCACACGTGCGCAGAAGAAGGAGGCCGTTAGCGTTGCAGCTACCGAGACCGTGGGGACCCAGCACTCCCTGCCAGGCAGCGTGGTCCGTCCCGACGCGGGCCTTGAAGTCACCAAGGACAATTAACTTGTCCTCTTTCGGCACAGTCGCCAGCAAGGCGTGCAGGTCCTCGTAGAATTTGTCCTTCGCCGCATCAGAGCTCGTCATTGGGGGAGCGTAGGCGCTGATGATGGTGGCGAACGGGTCTCCCCGAAGAGGCAGGCGGAGGCTCATCAGGCGATCATTGATACCCTGCGGCAGACAGGGCAGACGTCCCACGATGTCGTTACGGATGGCAAAGGCAACACTAGCGTCGCGTCGCTCTGCCTTTGGCCGGCCGCTCCAGAAGAAAGCGTAGCCAGCCCCCACCTCCTCCAGCTGACCCTGTTCAGAGAATCGGGTCTCGCTGAGAGCAGCAATGTCCACCTTGTAGCGCGCCAGTTCCCGAGCGACTAGCGCCGTCCTCCGTTTTTGGCCGGTTGCTCCTAGGATTGTCTAAAAGGGAACGAACATTCCAGGCTGCTAGTGTGAGTGGACTCACCCGCGCAGCCTGGAGAGTATGGCGAGGGGGATGGGGACGGGGGGTATTGTCGTTTGTTTGAGTTTTACGACCGCGTAGTTTGCGATCTGCGAGCCGCGGCCGGCTGCAGAAGACGTGAGAACCAGCATTTTTTTAGGGCACATTTCTAGCCCCTTCCTCCGCGAGGAGGCAAGCAGTGCTATCCCTAAATAGGGCTGCTCGGACATCCCAGACGGCTGCCGAACTCCAGTATGGGTTACGGATTTGTTTTAGTGGGAGAACGACCCGAGTTAGTCTGAGCCGCCTACGGGGTTGCTGTCGCCCCCACCGTTGGACATTTTGAGAGAGGGGGAGGTGGGAAGTTCGGGAGTCAGACATACCGGGTGTGGAGGCACACACAACACCGGAGACCCTCACCTGGTTTAGCCCGCCGGTCGTGACGGTTGCCCGGGGTGTGGCCGCTGGGAAGAACCCAACTTCGAGGAGCCACAGGTGAGAGTTGGGTACCAGTTAGAGGCGGCCACAGGAGCATTCACCACCTGTACGAGACAAATGGAGCGACCAAATGCAAGCTGTGTGGTGCTGCCCTTAACTAGTACCCCTACACCCCGCCTGCACATAAAGAAATATTCGCAGCTTGTGATGTCTGGCGTTGTCTCACGGAATATAAGCCGTATTCTGCCTTCTCATAGGTTTTCACTCGAGTCTGTTCAATTATAAACATAGCAAATCAACGGCTATGGTGCAGTCAATTTGAGGAAGTTAAACGTCAACAAGTCTCTCTCTCTCTCTCTTCACCCCACATGCAGTAAAAGGTTTCAGAGCTGGAGGTCAGTTATGGACTCTGGCAGATCGGTTCTTCTGCTTTCCTTCCACCGTCGAGTGTACGTATTAATGACGCATAATTAGCACATTTGTAACCCGCATTGGGCCCCATTATTCACCCTGAGACCTAATTAAAATTACTCAAGCGACGCCTCGGGGGTGAAACGGTCATACTAACGAAAATTAGGCACATACACCCAACATTCCCCTGTTTGGCCTAAGTCACCTGCAATGCCTATTGATAATTGGAATATGGGAACACCTGCTCATGTTCTCCATCAAATGTGGATGATGTTACCCGACAGGCTTTTTACGGCCTGAGCGGAAGATATGAAAACTCCCTTAATTATAATTTACAATCGCTCCACCACGAACCTAGGCATGCATTGCCTTGGTCATGATTGACGTATAGATATCTAGCATGGGACTTTCTAGATTATCGGTGGCTCTTCAGGGCATATTTCAAGACGCTTCAGCGTGAAAAATTGTGCAGTGGAACATAACCCCATACGGTACCCAAAAAGAGTTGAGTATTGTTATCTTGTGTTAATGTTACAGTGTTAAGTGCAAAAGGTTTTCCTCATATCTCGATGCTCTAAACACCACCATGGAAGGAAGGAGCTAAAACACAAGGTAGATAAATTTCCTTAGACTAGAGGTTTTGCCAACATTTTGCTGTTCATGGTTAAGGAACTGCCAGTAATTCGCTCAAACAGCAAGCCAGTCCCGGCGTTTAGGGGTTAGAGCGCCCGGCATGGACCCGGGAGATCGGTGGATCACGTTTTCTGTTTGTACGAGTTTTCTGAGTTTTCCACGCTCTGCTGTAACCCGAAAAGTTTTTTTGCCTTTTCGCATCTCAAAATCAATAGGTGAGGACGGTTAAGATGCACTGTAGAATAAAGTAACAGAAAACTCAAGATAAAATAAGTGATGTAATCTTGTGTTTATTACCGTCTGTAGTCTGGAAATATTTACAGGTATTCTGATGCTCCAACCACCGCAAATCCTGAGAGAGAGACTGAAAGCAGGGGTAATCTCGAGATTATTTTTAAGTTTTAAAATTATTCTCGTCAAACATTGACCCCTTCTCATGCTGATCGCTTGCATAGGTCTTTTGCCGACCTGGAACGCGACCTTTTTCGGTTATTTTTGGAGGACACCAATAAGTTTTCGAAAGTTACAGTGTTCCTTTCATCTCACGAAAACCCATGGGAAGAGCTCGAAAGTTCCTTCCAACAAGCAATTCTGGAAGCTTCTTGAAAAAGTCCCGAACAGCCGTCAATGAGTTAGGAAGTCCTGGGCTAGATAGCTGCACATCGATCACGACCAAGGCAATGAACGCAAATATTCATGATGGAACAACTACGGAGTTATCATTCAAGGAGTTTCCAGAGTTTCCGCTCAATTAATTCTATTGAGGAATGAAAAATAAGTGCTACAATCCTTATCCACGAAGCAGAGCAGTAGGTTGACTGCCTGTTGCATCTTGAGGCATACAAGCAATTGAAACCGAGTGTGCAATCCCCTTTTCCGCAGAACTGACCCGTAGGATGTGGGCGGAGTCGTTGACACGAGGGCTGGAAACATACTACTTTTTCTGCAGGCGGGAGAGGACCTTGGGAGGTTAAAACGCTGCATATTCGACTGGTTCTGTGACAAAATTCGGCCGATCTGCCGCATGTAATCGTCTTTGGGGGTTCTGAACTGAACAGCCGGTTGCACCAGCATGAGAATTTCCCACAAAAGAGATCGGCGAACGTCTCTTTCTGCCATAATTTACCTTTCCAATCATGACTGACGATAAAACATGCCAGCGTCTCCGTGGTAGGTTAGTGAACTTAGCACACAACGACCAAAGTGTCGTGTTCGAATAACACGTCTTTTGAACTCTAGGGGTTGGATATGACTGACTGATAACGGTTAATACGCCAGAAATTACCATCCCAGTCTCTCTTGTCTTGGCCGATACTCCTTTTTTACAATATTGTGCACTGCGCACGTGACCGGTCTTGTTGATAGAATGATAATTCGAACATCAAACGCGGAAGAAACAATGTAGCATGGTGAACCGTACTGAGGACAGGTTTATACAGATCTAAAAGTACGGTTTGGTGGCAGAGCGACCACTTGTGTTGAAATAACTAAAGCATAATCCAAAAATCTCTTAATGCCATATTGACATTAGGCTACATTTCATACTTATTTTTGACGGAGCATAGTCCCACCCTCCTCCCCCGTACGTCGGTTTTCAATTGCCACAAAATAGTCAAGTAGGCAACTGCCAGTAAGATTGTTTTTTTCCTTAGAATTGAATTGCAAAAAGATAATTATACAGCGGATTGCAGGGAGTTGCGTCGTTTTGAAAGTAGTCGGGTAAACCTTCCTTAACGTCATGAGAGATCGTTTTTTGTCTTCGCCTCTCCTGGAATAATGAGCTGGTTTCATCCAAGAAGTAAGTGCTGGCGGCCATACTTGTAAATTTCGGGTGTGAGTGATTCAGCGTCCGACGCCTACCTGCGGAACATCGCCTGTACAACTCTGATGGTCTCTTGCAGCGCTGGTGGACGATCGAGGTTTGCGCTGGTTTCCAGTTGAGATAGTCTGCTAATGACTGAGTTGGACGGCCGACTGAGGACGCCTCTAAAGTTCTGAGTTCAACGCTCCAGAATTTTCGGATTTTTTTATCAAGAGGATTGTTCCATCGGAATTGACTAGCGGTGCAGTCCCAGTGGTTTTAGTGAACGCTCACGTTATACTTTTAACCCTGTGATTCATCCAAGAAGTTGTATCTTCATCCTTTACTGCTAAGCTAGACTTCGGCACCGGAAGTATGCTGGTTTGATGATGTTTGACCTGTATTTATCAGAAGATGCCTGACTTCAGCATCCTTCGCTTCGAGCCATTGTTGAAAGTGTCGACGTACACATCCGAGAGTTTCCATTGCAATAGCATCAAGCAGTTTAATTTATGCCGTCCTAGTGAACATCTTTTCATCTGGGAGTTGAAATTTTTCCAGTAGGTTAACAGTATTTTATTTGCCTACATGTTTAACAAATAATGCTGTGTTTTACTTACGTTACCGACTTTGCTGAGTTGAAACTGCAGCCTCGTCTGTTTAGCAATCTGCACCACTCGGCCACTAGCAGGTCTCAGCGGTTTCGCCTCGAACCGGGGAATCAGGCCAGCAGTTACCAGTGGCAGAAGCGAGGGGAATCCACATCATCTTATCCTGGTTGGAGGTAAATTCAATGCTGTTGCGACTGGGGATCTCGTGCTTTCCTTTGAACACTCAATTTGCCTGTCCTTGAAACAGATCCTAGGAGAGTATGAGGGTCCTTGCAGAACTTGCGCTCGCGTCGGCGGGACTTACTGTCGGGGGTCAGAGACATGGATGCTGCTGCTGAGGATGATGATGATGATGATGATGATGACGAGGACGATGAGGAAGTTACCCCCCCCTCGCCACGAAGAGGCAGCTTCGTGTGCATAAGACTGTCCTTGCTCTTTTGCAACATACAGGATGGTAAGGCTGACTTATATGGCTCCCCAAACAAGAAATGAGTAGGGGAACCACACGCAATCTAAGTGTCTTTACGCCAAACTGCAGGGAAAATATGGTAAGGGCTAAGTTCATGGTTGGGTTTAAGGTTAAGGTGGAGGTTGGCATTAATGTAAGATAGGGTTAAGCTAAGAGTTAGAGTTAACTGCATATCAACTGCCACATTAAGAAGGAGCCATTGCAGCCTGACTCTCAGTCTGCCAGTCAGCCACTCCGCACAAAACACACACTGGGATGACCACGTGGTCCGAGTTTTCCCGTCAGTTGGAAACCTTCCAAGCCACGGCTTTTTGTGCACCGGAATAGTTTCAAGCACGTCAGGTTGTTTGTAGTGAAGAAAAGGCGCTGAGCCGTTGACCTCACTCCCTCCCCTACCCCCACAATCAGACCACCGCCCGAGCTGGTGAGTTGTGCGATGAGGAAGTGGAACGGCTGCTTGCGACATCGTCTACGCGTACTACGTACACGACCTGGCCTTCCAAACACAAGCACTAGGATTTCACACCACAGGCGGGCGAAGGAATTAAATCTCACACATTTGAAACAGCCAGAAGTCACGTTAAGAAGGAGCCATCGCAGCATGGCTCTCAGACTACCAGTTAGCCACTCCACACAACCCACATTGGACTTACTGCGAGGTCTGCATGTAATTTGTCAGTTAGCCAACTTCCAAGCCATAGCGCTTAGCATGCCGTGATATTCTCAACTTCAGATCACGTATGCAGCAGAGTAGCCACATGGAGAAAAAGTCGAGGACCATACGTTCCTCTCAATCAGATATGTATGGTTTTGTGTCGTGTTGTGTGTGATCATGTGAGATGGAGAGGCTGATTAGGAGAGATGTACTTTGGGGTGTAGCTGGCGGTGTTCTACCACAGGTTCTCATGGAGACGCATGTGGGCTACTAAAACCATGCGATGTGTGAATGTGCGTGGGCAATGTGGACAGTTTGAGGCAGGTGCGGCGCGTGCATGCTGGTGCTACAGCCACTGGTTCGCCAGTCTCTGTGTGATGGATTAGCACCAGGCCGATGTGTGAGGTGAATGTGCGATCGCAATGAGGACAAGTTAGTACCGAAACCCCATCGCTGATACTGGGGGGTGGTGGTGGTGGTGGAAGTAGCAGGTGGCAGGTAGTCGGAGGTAGCTACTGAGGTGGTGGGAGTGGGGCAAGTGGTGTTCGTCACCGTTATCGACACAGGGAGTGGAGGGAGGATGGTGTCCGTGATCGTGGGCAGCGGGGCATCGATGAAGTTGTTATCAGTGTTTGGGGTGGTCGTCGTCGTGGAGTCTGAGGCAGGTGTGGCAGAAGTTAATGTTGTGGGATTGTTGTTGCGCTAAGTTCGACGATTTCTGACCAGGCCGATCCGCGCGCGGAATGTGCGTTGACATCGTGGGCACGTTGACAGGGCTTGGGCATTGGTTCTGCTGATCCGGGTAGCTTTTGACTTACAAGTCGCCCTTTTGGCCTTAGCAGTGGTTATCCGGTTGACTTCGTTTATTGCTGCACCACTCTTCACGGATCTCCTCCAGGCCAGTCTCTCCTGGGAGAGGTCCTCTCAGGTCGCCGGGTTGATTTGCAGTTGCTTCAGAAATTTCTTCGAAGTTTCCTTGTAGCGTCTTTATTGACCTCTCTGTCGGCCAGCACCCATAGCAACATCTCCGTAGAAAAGTCATTTGGGTTGACGCCCGTCGTCCATTCTCACCAGGTGACTGCTCCATTGCAGTTGCACTTGCCTCAGCATGGCGTGGATGCTGAGGATTCCGGCACTCCCCAGGATTTCTATGTCCGGGATCCCGTCTTGCCATTTCAGCTTCAGTATTCCGGGGAGGCAGCCAAGATGTAACTGGTTCAGCTTCCTGGCTTGGTTCGAGTAGACGGTCCAGGTTTCCGCTCCGTAAAGGAGTGTCGTCAAGACGACGGCCTTGTACATCTTCAGTTTGGTGTTCAGGTAAATACCATGGCGATTCCACACGGAGGCCTGCAGCCGGCCGAAGGCCTGACTAGCTTTGGAGATCCGTTGGGCAACCTCGTCATCGATTCTCGTGTTGCGCGATATCGTGCTTCCTAGATAAGCGAGGGTTTCCACGTTTTTAAGTTGAGCACCGTTGACATTGATTTGAGGAGCATTGTATTCCGCGCTGGGTGGCGGCTGGTGCATGACAACCGTTTTGGCTGTACTGGTTGTTAATCCGACATCGGCGCAGGCTTCGGTGAAGAGGTCCATGCTCCTTTGCATGTCCACCTCCGTCACGTTGGTAAGGGCGCAGTCGTCCGCGAAGAGCAGGTCATGGACTAAAGTCGTAGGCACGAGCGTTGGGCCTGCATACGCCGGCAGTTGAGAAGGTGCCCGTAAGTTCTCTAGGCGATGCGGATCACAGGCTGCTCATCACGGTAGGCGTCCATCAGCATAACCGAGAACATGAGACTGAAGAGGGTGGGGGCCAGTACGCAGCCCTGCTTCACTCCGTTGGTCACTGCGAATGCTTCGGATACCGTCCCATTGTAAGTGACGCGCTCCGTCATCCCGTCATGAAGCTGACGCACCATGTGCGTTAATCACTCAGGATAGCCGAATTTCTGCATGACTTTCCACAGTCCAATGCGATTCACTGTGTCAAATGCTTTCGTCAGATCCACGAAGGCAATGTAGAGGTGCGTTCGCATCTCTTGCACTTCCCTTGTAGCTGGCGGGCGGCAAAGATCATGTCGGTTGTTCCGAGGTTTCGTCGGAAGCCACATTGGCTTTCCGGGAGCAGTTCCGCTATCGGTGACCGTTCAGACGATTAAGAAGTGTACGGGCGAAGATCTTCCCGGCGATATTGAGCAAATAGATGCTTATGTGGTTATCACAGATTTGCCAGTTTCCCTTCCACTTGTAGAGATGGACGATGGACGCGTTTTTGAAATCCTGAGGAACTTGTCCTTGGCGCCACATCTCCTGGAAGAGTGTTGTGAGTTCTGCCATCAGACGGGGACCGCCGTTGAGATTGCGTCGGATCCCAGTGCTTTACCGCTGGAAATCTGTTGCACGGTCCGGATGGTTTCTTGTAAGGAAGGCGAAAGATCCAGGTCATTGTTCGTGTCAACTTGAGGGAGTCGGTCAATGGCAGCATTGGAGATGGCTGATGAACAATTAAGGACACTTCTGAAGTACTCGGCCCCACGCTGCAGAATTTGCGATTTCTCTGTCAGCATTGTTATGCCGGCAGAGCTGAGCAGCGGTGCGGTTCCATTGATACACGGACCGTAGATGGCCTTGATGGCCTTGAAGAATTTTTTTTCCTTTCATTGCGGTCCGCATACCCCTGGATTTCCTCAGCCTTTCGGACCATCCAGGCATCCTGCATCTCCCGCAGCCATTGCTGTACAAGGCGCCGGCATCTGAAGAAGGCTGCTTTGGTGATGTCAGTCCGAAGGTCCGTGTAGGCTTTGTGTAGTCCATTCTTCTCTGCGAGTAAGTTGCTGATGTCGGCGTCATTGTCGTCAAACCAGTCCTGGTGTTGACGGCGTGCGCGTCCGAGGACTTCGAGGGCGGTGGACTGAATGACCTTTCGCAGTTGACAGCATCGTGTCTCCACGGTAGCATTATCAGCTGGACCATGCAGGTCCTCCAGTTTTTCGGTTATTTGGTTGCTGAAATCAAAACAGTGAGCAGGCAAATTTAATAAAATAGTATTTAAATTACCTGGTGGCCTCTTACCTTGGGGCCTTCGTCGGGGTTGCAGTCGGAGCCTCATCTGGGAGATGACGAGGCGGTGATCTGTCCAACCATCGGCATCGTGGATCGCCTTGGTTACCAGCACGTCCTGTGGATCTCGCCTCCGGATGAGAACATAGTCCAGTAGATGCCAGCGCCACGGCCGAGGGTGCATCCACGTGGCCTTCCCCCGCGTCGGAAGGCGGAAGAAGGTGTTGGTCAGCAGGAGACGGTGTTCCGCACACGTGCGCAGAAGAAGGAGGCCGTTATCGTTACAGCTACCGAGACCATGGGGACCCAGCACTCCCTGCCAGGCAGCGTGGTCCGTCCCGACGTGGGCCTTGAAGTCACCAAGGACAATTAACTTGTCCTCTTTCGGCACAGTCGCCAGCAAGGCGTGCAGGTCCTCGTAGAATTTGTCCTTCGCCGCATCAGAGCTCGTCATTGGGGGAGCGTAGGCGCTGATGATGGTGGCGAACGGGTCTCCCTGAAGAGGCAGGCGGAGGCTCATCAGGCGATCACTGATACCCTGCGGCAGACAGGGCAGGCGTCCCACGATGTCGGTTAGTATAGCAAGGGAGACACCAGCGTTGCATCGCTCTGCCTTTGACCAGCTGCTCCAGAAGAAGGTGTAGCCGGCACCCACCTCCTCCAGCTGATCCTGCTCAGAGAATCGGGTCTCGCTGAGAGCAGCAATGTCCACCTTGTAGTGCGCCAGTTCCCGAGCGACTAGCTACGTCCTCCGTTCCGGCCGGTTGCTCCTCGGATTGTCTAAAAGTGAACGAACATTCCAGGCTGCTAGTGTGAGTGGACTCACCCGAGCAGCCTGGAGGGTATGGCGCGGGGGGTGGTTGTTAACTTATCCTTTTCTCATAGTGAATGGTTTAATTTATTTTTTGCTGAAAATTTTTGAATGATACTCTCTCTCTCTCTCTGCCGAACTCAACTATGGGTCACGGATTTGTTTTAGTGGGAGAACGACCCGAGTTAGTCTGGGCCGCCTACGGGGTTGCTGTCGCCCCCACCGTAGGACTTTTTCAGAGGGGGGAGGTACGAAGTTTGGGAGTCAGACATACCGGGTGTGGAGGCACACACAACACCGGAGACCCTCACCTGGTTTAGCCCACCGGTCGTCACGGTTGCCCGGGTTGTGGCCGCTGGGAAGAACCTAACTTCAAGGAGCCATAGGTGGGAGTTGGGTATCAGGTAGAGGCGGCCACAGGAGCATTCACCACCTGTACGAGACAAATGGAGCGACCAGATGCTATCTGTGTGGCGCTACCGTGAACTAGTAGCCATACACCCCACACACGACAGTTCGACCGTCGATTCCGACGATGTCCACCATATGCTCCACACCAGGTGGTGCAGGGACGGTTACTTGTGCGTGATTTAGTTTAAATTGATAGTAGACTTGCGCTGCCTCTATCACACTCTCTCCTCCTCCCCCACCTGAGACCGGTTTCATGACTGGATCAAGAAGACCGGAGATGGTAAGGGGCGCATGTGGCTGGTACGTCCGAACCCCTAGGCCCTATCCGCCCCTACACATACAACCTGGCCCTAGCTCCACGTTTACCTGGCTACATTGAAGGGGCGGGATCTCAGACATCGCATATACGGGAATGGCATAACGACCACATTAAGAAAGAACCATTGCGGCCTGACCCGCAGCCTCAGAAGGAGCGATTCACCCAATAAGTTGGCAACATTCCAGTCCACGATGAATGATGCGTTGTGATAGATTCAAACGCGCCAGACTGAGGACGGAATCTTCCTCCAAAAGCGTATCATTTCGTATTAGACTGTTACTGAGTTAAAACGCAGGAGATGACACGTCTTAGCAGTTCATCTACCCGTGCCACGTTCGGTGCGGTCCCTACTGCGTTATATTTAGGGGCGGTGATACGTACACAGACACATGGACAGGACTGTTTGTCCAAATCCAGGCGATAAAAAGTAAAACCTATAACTTCGGTGTTCGCCTAAGCGTAGGTGGTTTGTGTGGGCCTCAGTCTGCCATTGGTTTCGCCAGGTAACTTGCACGCACTTTGCAGAACAAGAAAAGGCGGCGTCGGTGGCGGCGGCGGCGGCGGCGGCGGAGGAGGAGGAGGAGGAATAACGGCGACCAGGTAATAATGCTGCTGAGAGTCGGTAAAACGCTGCCATGGTGCGCGGCCTTCCTTGGCCTCTGCTGCTGTTGCAGCGGCATCAGCCGACATCTGCTGGACGGGGGCGAAGGGGAGTTGAGCCAAGGCACAGAAGAGGTGTGATGGGAAGGCGGGGAGCAACCGCGTCGCGCGCGCAAAGCAGGAACTTACGTGATTTGTGCGTCCTCCCACCACCCCTCCCCCTCCGCTCCACCCCCGCCCAACGCGCAGAGGCATGTCGGCGTAGGCATTTCAACTGATGTCGGCATCCTGACAGTTTCAAGGCGCAGAGGAAGTGGCTTTAGATAGGGGTATTTATCAACGGTGACAGGACAACCAGCGTGTCTGTGTGTGTGTGTGTGTGTGTGTGAGCGCACACGAGCGGGTGTTCTTTATTTGTTCCCTGCCTGTCTGCCCGCCCGCCAGCCTGCCCGCTCTCTCCCTCTACCTCTCCTCTTTCCCCGACGCTCAAAGGCTAGACCGGCAGAGACGGGACTGTGCCGTGATTATAGCATTCCCGCACCCCAAGCTTCTCAGGCCGCCCTACTCTGTCGTTCGCACACACGTTTGCAATTTCCTTTTATCGCCTTCTTGGTCCGTGGGCATGCGCGCGCGTTCGCATGGGGTTTTGTTCGTTTGCTCACTCTGTGCACTGCTTGCCCAAAGACAGTTCGACAGCCTGCCCCAATTCGTCATTCTGTTGCTGCTGAAATGTGGGTGTGTTCTCTAGCCCTCTCATGTTAGTAGACGTGCACCCTTTCGATTGCCTCAAAATTGAGAAGTACTGGAGATGAAGACGAGGCAGACTGAAATGGCTACATTTGCTTTCTTTACGCCATTGCCATCAGATTCATGAGGTCAGGTTAGTTGTTTATTGAGCTTAATACCGTAATAGCATAACTACGGGCTCCCTCTCTATCCGCAGCAGTCGGGAATTATTATAAATACCAGACAGCAGTGCTATCCACCAGTCCTCAATGATGGCAGTATTTGAAAGTAAAATCGAACTCGAGAATTTGTTTGACTTTAATTAGAGCAGTTGCACGCGTAGTTGCATGTCAATTCAGCTGTCGCGAACGAAGATGTTCACTGTGTGCTCACAGTAGGGTGGACACAGAGATGGTGAATTAGTTTCTAGAGATGCAGACTTGCGCAGCATCTGCCACACTTTTTCTTCCCTCATCCACCTTGGCCTGCTGGCAAGACAACGAGGGAGCCTTTAAATCGATGACCATCTGGTAGGCGGTAGAAGTCCCTTAGCAGGTAAAACGGAAGGTAACACCCACCTTCCTGCAAATCTCTCAGTTGTTCTCTAGAAGTCGAATTTGCATTCTTCATAATTGTAAAAACCCTTGATTTTATTATACCTGTCCTCATTTCGTCCATTGGCCCTTTCGGTTAGTAGCTATAGAACACCTTAGTGAAAACAACCTAATGTCGGGCTCAATGACCTGAACTGCCCGCGGAAGTATAGGGGTCACCCAACCTTCGAAATGCTACTGAAGTTCCCTAGCGCCAAGTAATGAACCTGAGAAGAAGAAGAAGAAGAAGAAGAATTGATCAATGAAATATGATGGTTATTGACCTGACGTTTCGGATTCTCTTTTAACCCATCGCCTTCATCATCTCCCGAAGAAGACGAAGAAGATGAGTGGGCGAGTTCATGGACAAAATTATATTTTTACTGTTATTTCGAAAGCCTTCTCGGTTCCATCATCATAGTACTTGCTGCTCCTGGTGGTCTTGAGTTATTCAGCCACCGGCTATCCAATGTCCTTCATCCGCAAATGCCTCAGGAAGCCTCAGTTTGAGCGGTCGAGCGAAGAAAAGCCAAAGTTTTGGCTCGCAATCCCCTATGTGATTTGCGGAGACGCCATGCACTGTCTAGGATTGCCGTTTTGGGGGTTTCCAGTTCATGCGTAGTTAAGATTGACTGACAAGTCGAATAATTTGGTTCAATCATACGGCAGAATTTGTTAATTCGGGCGTGACAATCTCGTATTAGCACCCTGATTATTCTCTTCTTAAAATCTGCCCTCGTCCGCTGGCATAAGTCAGTGTTCACAGGTGGTTTATATGTGAGGCCTTTCGGTAAGACGTCCTCGTCAAGACACTGGTACAGGAATTTCAGCTGAGAGTAGGTGGATGACTCTCTCGCCTCGCAAAAGCCTCCCATCTGCGTGCCGAGTGGAGGGCTGTGTGCCCATAGCATAAATTAATATGCGTAAAGATTCGGGGTCTCGATATCTTATCGCATTCATCATCTCCCGAAGAAGACGAAGAAGAAGAGGGGACGAGTTCATGGACAAAATTGTAATTGTATTGACGTTTCGAAAGCCTTCTCGCTTCCATCATCAGAGTATAGTGCTCGCTGCTCCTGGTGGTCTTGAGTTAGTCAGTCTTGCCGCGTGCCTTGCATTATATCCATGGTGGACGCCTGCACTTTGAACTGCCCGTTCGCTGCTGACTTCCTTAGACCCCCCGAGGTTGAACGCCGACGGGCTCGCGTGACCGCTGTCCCGTCGTAGGTTTAGGCAAGTCAGCGTGCCTGTTGGCCTCCCCCAAGCCATAAAACGATTTCAAAGGCAGAAGAACGATGGCGTGATTCTACGGCCTGCCAAAGGTTCACAAGCCAGGAGTACCCCTACGCCCCATCGTCTCCTTACGTGGCACCCCAACCTTTGGGCTGTCAAAGTGGTTGTACCAGTGACTTTGTTTCCTAACCAAGTATTCGAAGTGGACGGTGAAGTCAGCTGATGAGTTCTTTACACGCATCCAACATCATGAAGCAGAGGCAGACGAGTAAAATGGTGTCATTCCACGTGATCTCGTTATTTACCACTATCCCACCCGCATTGGCTATCAATACTATCGACGGCTTTCTCCAGGAAAAAATATGATGAGACCGACCAAAAACTCAAACGAGCGCATATCATCGAAATCCTAGAACTGTGTCCTAAGACATTCTTCGCATTCAACGGCCAGGTCTACGAGCAAACGAAGGGGACGCCAATGGGCTCACCTCTTTCTGGACTAATTATCGAAGCAGTTTTGCAGAGGCTTGAGCAGCTGGTCTTCAGCTCGTACCCCCCGAAGTTCTTGGCCAGATACGTCAACGACGCGTTCATCATAATCAAGAGGAGTCACTTGCGAGCTTTCAGGGCATTGTTGAATTCAATCTTTCCCGACATCCAGTTTACCATGGAAGAAGAAGTCAACAATCAGTTGCCCTTCCTTGACGTCCATGTTGCAAAGCTGGCAGACGGAATGATAAGGACAAAGTTCTACCGTAAGGCAACCAGCACTTCCGACGTGTTCAAACACACTGCAGTGACAAAAGTGGGAAGAAGAAGGAGATAGAGTATTTACATACCCTTTTTACAGTCCACGGATATCCAAAGTACTTCATCCGCAAATGTCTCAGGAAGCTTCAGTTTGAGTGGTCAGGCGAAGAAAAGCCATATCGTGCTACATCGGAACTGCTTGTTAGAACACATGTATAGACTGCGAAGACCATTTGTGCACCCACGATAGTTCGACCGTAGATTTCGACGAGGTCCACTGTATGCTCCACACCAGGTGGTGCAGGGACGGTCACTTGCGCGTGAATTAGTTTTAAGTGATAGTAGCCTTGCGCTGCAGCTACCGCACTCTCTCCTCCTCCCCCACCTGAGCCCGGTGTCAAGACAGAGTCAAGAAGACCGGAGATAGGAGAGGGCGCAGGTGGCTGGCGCGGCCGGAGCCACACCTGGGTGTGCCACCACACCTGGCTCGGATCCCACATAGTGGGAGTGCCATAAAGGCCACATTAAAAAGGAGCCATTGCAACCTGACTCTCAGTCCGCCAGTCAGCCACTCCACACAAAACACACATTGGGCTGACCACGTGGTCCGAGTTATCTCGTCAGTTGGCAACCTTCCAAGCCACGGCTTTTAGCGCACCGTGATAGTTTCCCGCGCGTCAGAATGTTTATAGTGAGGAAAATACGCTGAGCTCTAAACCTCACTCTCTCCCCTACCCCCACAATCAGACCACTGTCCGAGCCGGTCAGTTGTCTGATGTGGAAGCGGGCGCAGCTGCTGGTGACCTCGTCTACGTGTACTACGTACACGACCTGGCCCCAAAAACACAAGCACCAGGATTTTACACAACAGGGGGTTGAACGGCTTACATCTCACATGTGTGAGATAGCCAGAGGTCACGTTAAGAAGGAGCCATCGCAGCCTGACTCTCAGACCACCAGTCAGCCACTCCACACAACACACATTGGACTAACTGCGAGGTTTGAGTGTACTTGTCAGTTGGCAACCTTCCAACCGCGGCGGTTAACGTTACCGCACACTCTTCTCCTCCCCCACCTGAGCCCGGTCTCACGACACAGGCAAGAAGACCTGAGATGGGAGAGGGCGCAGGTGGCTGGCACCTGGCTCGGATCCCACAGAGTGGGAGTGCCATAAAGACCACATTAAGAAGGAGCCATTGCAGCCTGACTCTCAGTCCGCCAGTCAGCCACTCCACACAAAACACACATTGGGCTGACCACGCGGTCCGAGTTATCCCGTCATTTGGCAACCTTCCAAGCCACGGCTTTTAGCGCACCGCGATAGTTTCAAGCGCGTCAGATTGTTTATAGTGAGGAACATGCGCTGAGCTGTCGACCTCACTCTCTCCCCAATCCCCACCACCAGACACTGTCCGAGCCGGACAGTTGCCTGATGTGGGAGTGGGCGCATTGGCTGACGGATCGGCGTAACCGTCTTCGCGCGCCACAGCACGACCTGGCCCCCATAACGCACACACCAGGATTCACAAACTCAGGGGATATGGAGCAGCCATCGCCGTCTGACTCCCAGTCCACTGGTCAGCCACTCGACACACACAGCACATACACTGAGCCGAAGGTGTGGTCTGGTGGAAGCGTCAGATTGGCAGACTTCCCAGCCACGGTTTCTAGGAAACCGTGATATACTCTGGTAAATGGTGATTGTGAGGGTGTTGTCAATGTATTGGTGTAGGTAGTGTGCGCTGATGTAGCTTAGCCTCCGGTGGTTTACCCGAGGTTGTCGTGGAGGCGCATGTGTCCTAATAGGCCCATGCGGTGTGTAAATGTGCGGGAGCAGTGAGGGCAGTGAAGGCGGGCGCGTCGACTGTATGTCTGAGACCCAGGCACTAGTTCACCAGCCTCCGTGCGATGGATTCGCAGGTGACCGACCAGGCCGATGCGTGAGTTGAAGTTGCGGGCGCAGTGTGGGCAGGAGAAATCGGTAGAGGCTTGGAGGATGTCATTCATGGTAGTGAGGGTGGCAGGGGCGCTAAGAATGGCAGGAGCGGAGGGTGGCATGGTGTATCGGTGTTGTCGGCATTGTGGTGAATTCCGCTGTCATGGATGTGCATGTAACCGAATAGGCCCATGCGATGAGTGAATGCGCGAGGACAGTAAGAGCAGTGGAGGCGACGATCTCTGCTGTGTGATGGTGCTCCAGGCACTGGCTCACCGGTCTCTGTACGATGTATTCGCAAGTGACCGACCAGGCCGATGCGTGAGGTGAATGTGCGGTCGCATTGAGTACAGCTTAGGAGAGATTCCCCATCGCTGATGGTGGTGGTGGAGGTAGCGAAGGCGAAGGCGGTGGTGGTTGCGGTGGTGGGGGTAACAGGCGATGAGTAGATGGATGTGGTCTCTATGATGGTGGGAGTAATGGAATTGATGCCAGGAGTGAGGGTGGGGGAGTCAGAAGGAGGGTTGGCAGAATTTGACGTTGAAATTGGAATTGTCAGATTGTTGGTGCATTGCGTCCGAAGATGTCCAACCAGGCCGATTCGCGCGCGGAAGATGCGTTGACAGCGCGGGAATGTTGGCAGGGCCTGGGCATTGGCAGTGTTGGTCCGGGGCGCTGGTGACTTTCGTGCCGCTATTTGGCCTTGGCGGCGGCGATCCGGTTGGCCTCATAGATTGCTGAACCAGTCTTCACTGATCTTCTCCATGCCGGTCTATACTGGGCGAGGTCCTCCAAGGTCACCGAGTTGATTTGCAGTTGCTTCAGCGATTTCTTCAAAGTGTCCTTGTAGCGTCGTTTTTGACCTTCCTGCCGGCGAGAACCCGTAGAGACATCTCCGTAGAAAAGTCGTTTTGGTAGTCGCTCGTCGTCCATTCTTATCAGGTGGTCGCTCCATCGCAGTTGCACTTGCCTCAGCATGGCATGGATGCTGAGGATTCCGGTCCGCTCCAGGACTTCCGTGTCCGGGATCCTGTCTTGCCATCTCAGCTTCAGTATTCTGCGGAGGCAGCTGAGATGAAAGTGATTCAGCTTCCTGGCTTGGTTCGAGTAGATGGTCCAGATATCCACTCCGTAAAGGAGTGTCGTCAAGACGACGGCCTTGTGCATCTTCAGTTTGTTGTTCAGGTGAATACCGTGGCGATTCCACACGGAGACCTGCAGCCGGCCGAGGGCCTGACTAGCTTTGCAGATCCGTTGGGCAACCTCGTCATCGATTATCGTGTTGCGCGACATCGTGCTTCCTAGATAAGCGAGGGTTTCCACGTTTTTGATTTGAGCACCGTTGACATTGATTCGAGGAGCATTGTATTCCGCGCTGGGTGGCGGCTGGTGCATGACAACCGTTTTGGCTGTACTGATTGTTAATCTAAAATCGACGCAGCCTTCGGCGAAGAGGTCCATGCTCCTTTGCATGTCCTCCTCTGTCTCGGTGTTAAGGGCGCAGTCGTCCGCGAAGAGCAAGTCATGGACTGTAGTCGTAGACACGCGCGTTGGAGCCTGCATACGCCGACTGTTGAGAAGGTGCCCGTCAGTTCTGTAGGCGATGCGGATACCAGGCTGCTCATCACGATAGGCGTCCATCAGCATAACCGAGAACATGAGAATGAAGAGGGTGGGGGCCAGTACGCAGCCCTGCTTCACTCCGTTGGTCACTGCGAATGCTTCGGATACCGTCCCGTTGTCAGTGACGTGCAGCGTCATCCCGTCATGAAGCTGACGCACCATGTGCGTGAACCGCTCAGGACAACCAAATTTCTGCATGACTTTCCACAGTCCGTCACAATTCACCGTGTCAAAGGCTTTCGTTAGATCCACGAAGGTAGTGTATAGGTGAGTTCGCATCTCCTGACACTTCTCTTGTAGCTGGCGGGCGGCAAAGATCATATCAGTTGTACCGCGGTGTCGGCGGAAGCCACATTGGCTTTCCGGGAGCAGGCCCTGCTCTAGGTGACCGTTAAGACGATTGAGAAGGATACGGGCGAAGATCTTCCCGGCGATGTTGAGCAACGAGATGCCTCTGCGATTATCACAGAGTTGCCGGTTCCCCTTCCTTTTGTAGAGATGGACGGTGGTCGCGTCTTTGAAATCCTGAGGAACTTGTCCTTGGCGCCACATCTCCTGGAAGAGTGTTGTGAGTTCTGCAATCAGCCGGGGCCCACCGTACTTGTAGACTTCCGGTGGGATTGCGTCGGATCCCGGTGCTTTACCGCTGGAAATCTGCTGCACGGCCTGGATGGTTTCTGGTAGGGAAGGCGGCAGATCCAGGTAATTGTTCGTGTCCACTTGAGGGAGCCGGTCAATGGCAGCAACGGAGATGGCTGATGAGCAATTAAGGACACTTCTGAAGTGCTCGGCCCGGTGCTTCCGAATTTGCGATTTTTCTGTCAGCAGTGTTGTGCCGTCAGAGCTGAGCAGCGGTGCGGACCCCTTGATACACGGGCCGTAGATGCCCTAATGGCTTTGAAAAAATTTTTCCTTTCATTGCGGTCCGCATACCCCTGGATTTCCTCAGCCTTTCGGATCATCCAGGCATCCTGCATCTCCCGCAGCCGTTGTTGTACAAGGCGCCGGCATCTGAAAAAGGCTGCTTTGGTTGCGTCAGTCCGAAGTTCCATGTAGGCTTTGTGTAGTCTATTCTTCTCCACGAGTAAGTTGCTGATGTCGGCGTCATTGTCGTCAAACCAGTCCTGGCGTCGACGGTGTGCGCGTCCGAGAACATCGAGGGCGGTGGACTGGATGACATTTCGCAGTTGACACCATCGTGTCTCCACGGTAGCGTTATCATCTGGAGCATGCAGGTCCTCCAGTTTCCCGGTTATTTGGTTGCTGAAATCAAAACAGTGAGCCTAGATTTATTTTTAAGAGGTTGACCACGAGAAGAGATGCCTCCACATATAACAGGTGGCCTGGCAGTAACTTCCAGGGTGGGTACTTATTTCCGGGTCATGAACGCAATCCGAACCCTAACCCTGATTGTAAGCCCTCTTACATTTAACGTGAAACCGTTCATAATATAATAAGTACCTAGTCCCATTTCGTGCCCGAAGTACAGTCATTTACTCAAGAAGGAAATGCAGTCAATTAAACTGCTACATCTACCTTAGCATGCGTGTGAACGTCTATTTTCACCAAACAATTGGCAGCCACTTAACATACAGCATCTCCGGGAGGTGCTTGAGGGTGTTAGTCTTACAGGCTACCCACGCGAGTGCAACATAAATCCCCACTTCCACGTTAATTAATGCTGGGTGATGGAAAATAAACGAAAAATTGGAATTCTCCCAGTGGTAGGGGTTATGAGCTTATGCAGTTGCCGAAATGTGATAATCTATTTAGGGAGACCGTGGGTGAGCCTCGGATCTGAATTGCATTCTGAACCTTTTGGCGAGTGCTGCCAATAGCCCCCTTTGACGATTACCTCATTGGCAGTTTCAAAATATTTATGTATTTATTTAATTAATTTATTTATTTTACTAAACTCTATGCAGTTTGGACTTTTTTAGCCTGGCCAGCTTTTGAACTTGACCCGCCATTGTCTTCTGCTCTCAGTTCATATGGACATTGTCTTTCACAAACATTGTTTGGCCTATTTTACTCCTTTTTAGTGGTGTGGTCTACCTGAACTTCAGTAATGAGGTCAGCTGCACACTAGCACCCCTTTTGAAGGCAGCAAAATCGGGCAAAAATTGTCCTACTCACTCACCGACGGTTGTTCATAATGTCGATAGTTGCATATTTCGGCCATTATGTTTCGTCTGCGATCTTCTGGTTTTATCTGTAATGCGTACCCATTTTATCCACAGTCAATGGAGGCATTATTTCCGAAAATCCTGGACTCATTTTTACAAAATAAAGTGCACCTCTTCCCCTCACTAAATTCTATATTGACTGTTTAGGAAGTTCTGCTTCGGTAGTCAGCTTACTGAGTAGAGCTTGGTGGACACCATACGGTGCTATAGGATGGGCGGGCAACTTGACACAAATGGGGTTAAGTTCACGGCTCCCGGTGAGGCCTCGGAATTCAAAGGGACAGAACCTTGACTGTAATCAAGTCTTATTCTTTCTATCAGCTTTCGAATCTAGCTAACGCCACCTTAGCTTTTACAAGTGGGTCAGAAGAATTAATAAAATCTGCCAAAAATCAATTTATTTTAGAAGCAGTTATGTCTTTAATCTGAGTCAAATGAGACCTCACCAAATCCGGCCGATTATTACTCATTTGTGGATTCAATGATACTATCAACGTAGGAAAAGTTAAACCAATGACGCAGTTTTGGCCCAATGTGATAACCCCCCCACCAATGATGGAGGTAAGTTGCAAACCCATAAACCAAACACATGCATTAGACTGTATTCTAAAATTTTGTCGAAAAAAAACAAGAAAACTGATGTGAGACTCCATGCGCAACAAATTACTAACGCGTTGCGCAGAGGTTTGCAAACAAACACATGGCAGATATGGCTTGAAAAATCCTATATTCCGATAAACTGCTCTTAATTTAACTCAATTTTAAATGTCATGTGCACAGGTATACAGGATAAATCTACCGATACGCGGTGTTTTGGCCAATTTGCTGCATGCTAGTATAGCCCCCTCTATGTATGACCGATCGACAACTTATGCCAGTTGCAGCGATTGTTTCTGACATGTCGTACCCCAGCGTAGCGTTAGGAAGGCCTGGGGCTTTCATGGAGGCCAGTTTTTCATTGAAGTCCTATATTTTAGTGCTGGATCACGAGTCCGTGTCAAATACGGATAAGAGATGTAATGGTAGTGCAGGAAATGCCCCTACCCCCAAGGAAATTTCACGAGAATGACGTCAATTTAGGTAGGAAAGATTATTATGGATAAAGATTTGAGTACAATGAGAGAATTACACTTTCCGTCAATCGAAGCAAACGTTCCTTATGTTCCGATGTGCTCAAGCGCACGCACACTTCGTCTCCGACTACTATAGCATCCAAGTCGGATGTATTAACTCACCAGTTGTATGGGTGTGAATAAGCAATCTGTTTAATCATTTTAAAACAAGTTCGATGTCCTTATTGCCAAGTGCCACTTTTTTTAAACAGCTCCACCCAAGCGACATTTCCTACGACTTGTGTGGCAGAACTAGTCAGATTCGTTACCGTCAAGACAAAACTGCGAGCGCAACACCATGCTAGCTCCCATTTCACGCTTAAGGAATCCGAACGTATGCCATAGTTCAGACCGAAGTCCTTTAAAATTGCATATCCAACTTCCGGGAGAGAAACAGTAGCAAAAGATGTCCAATTGCCTTTTTAGGACAAGAATTTATACTTAAATGCTTTTCTAGTTTCTGAATGCTTAAACGATGCGAGTTCAGTTAATCGAGTGCTGGTTGTTTGGAAATGTGCTGGTCATTGTTCTGGCCATCAGGAGTCATTTTCAAAGCGAGAAATCCTCACAACGGATTGCATCTTTGTTGAATAGCTGGCGCGCCTCTTTAAGTTCAGTGCATGTGCACAGGGCTCTTTCCTATTTCGTGTACCCAATTGGTGGACAGTAAGACTCGAGAACGGACCAATCCAAATTATTTTGTGACTTGTAAATCAATAAGGCGTGTGCTGAAAAGCCAGGTGAGTCGAGAAGTAAAATGTCACATGGCATATAGTAATCGATTTTCTGTTAACTCCTAACGGCGCAGTGGTCTAGAACCGATCAAAAGCGGTACGTCTAAACCGAAAGTCTTAGCAGCTGGAAAGCTAATGCGTATAAAGGAATGAGCACACATATATTCATCGACTGTGATCACTGACTAACAACTTATGCCAGTCTGGAAAATACAGTAATGGTGAGTCGAATTGACCATGGGAGAAGTAGGAGAAGATTGGACTCGATGAAGTCTGAAGGGAAGTTGATGTACCCAAACAAACGGCCCGTTTAAGTACCAGCCAAGGTGATCATGACAGCAGAATGGAGTGCCTGGAGGTTGTTCTGGTTAAGGATGCAGATATTAATAACTTGCATTTATTACTGAAATTATGTCTGCTTTTTTTAATTTCCTCAGAAATTAATCGCTAACTTGGAGTAAATCAGACTATTTTGAACGTTTATAAGCATAGACTGAAGGCTGGTATGACTATTTGGGCCGACGTCTTACAGTCACGCCGGGAGAACCATGTAATGTCCTTTAAACTGCCAATAGACAGCCAGTAGAATATAAAAAGGGGTCACAGTATACACCATATTGAAAGCCCAGTTACTAGCTAAAATCGAAGACACGTGTTTTTGCCGGTATTCTGCCGCTGCTTGACACAGCTGCGAGGGGCTCGGCTCATCGCTGGGTCTCCCAGCGTTCCTTACGTGCTCTCTGGTGAATACCTCAGTTAAGGAATTGTTGCTTTAAATCAATTATTTGTGCTATAAGGCTGACATCGTAAATCCTATGGCCCAGAAATGGTAGTCAAGATAACATACTTTGAAAAGGAACATTTAAAAAACATTTTGTTAAACTTTCGTGGTGTGATGTGAGGGCAAGAAAAAAAGGAGGTGGGAGTAGATTAGCCAGATAGCAAAATATTAGCCTGGGATGAATTCAAAGAGCAGGACATCGCTTTTACCTTTCGGCAGGAGATTTTCCTGTATTTTCTGAAATTATAGAAAAGTTCCATCAAAAGAGCGATCCCTGATCTTCCATAAAATGGACCTTTCGCAGGAGCTTTCATATTTTAATTTCACAAGCAAATATTTTAAACTGAAGAGCAAAGTAAAGTTTAAATGAATCGCTTATGATACAAATAATATTTTAATAATTCAACGATAACGTCGCGTTTTCACAATAAAGTAGTCGGTTAAATTATTCAGACCTGTCGAAAGATTTATTGAGTCAACATGCCTGATCATCGTTTATTGGACATCATCTGAGTAAACCTGATTGGGCAGTCAGCCTACGATATTAAAATTAAATGATTTCATACCTTTGAGCATGTTGGGCAGGTAACGTAGCTGAGCTGTGAAGACCCAAATTTCTGGGTCGGGAGTTCGTAGCTCAGGTGCTTGGAGCGGGGTCGAAATAAAAGTCTTGCCTTATCAGTTGCGAGTTCCAATCTCGCCCCCTCCCCCATGAGGTGACCTACTTTTAACTATTGGGCCACTTGAATTATTCAATGCATAAAAGACAGTCGAGCGAACGATCCATCCCGGTGGCTCGTCATCTAGCCTGAAGAACTTCATAGGATGAAACATCCATTGTATTTTCTTACAGAGGTCTCTAGAGGGCAGAATTCCTAGCGTAATAGTTTTAATTAACGAAACATTAGGTGGGGGGGCAGTGCGAAACGCAAAAACGTGATCAGATATCATAAGGGGGGGGGGGGAGGGGCGAGAGTTTGGGCAGGAGAAAGTCGAAGTTTATGTTGAGTAGCAGTAAGCACCGACGGAGAATTACGCAGACTTCGAGCAAGGATAACCGTTGGACCTCTAGCGCGGCTTTCCGTGCGTACTGTCTTTACTTATTCCCAAACCAGTGTACGATTACGCAGTGTCCCCTTATCCGAACCTCGGGTCCTCGATAATATTTAAAAGGCCTTTTTGAAAAGTCTCCTGGCGCTTAGTTTCCGCTAGGCGTTCTGCGAAATAACTCCGAATAACTCATCCATCGTAACATGTTTATCAAACATACTGAAATTTCTTCGTTCCCTTGCAAAGAGTTTGGTCCCCCACTGCTCACAAGGAACAGATAAATGTGTAGACACGCATAAAAATAGTCTGGAGCGATTGATCATCTCTGCATCCGATAAACAGGAGCCTACAGTATAGGAAGAACACTCTCGGTGGAAAGGTCCTGCTAAAAAACTACAGAACTCTCTGAGTTCATTTGTCCCAATTGTGAAAAACTCGGCGTCCTTAGTGGTATTCGAACGCACCACAGCAAAGGACAGGCTCGAGTGCAGCCAACGCTCTAGCCGACTGAGTTGGGAGGCCCCACCAGGAGATGTGAGTTTAATCACACTTACGTCAAGTTACCTACCCAGCCTACTACAGCGTATGAGATCTACCGATTCGGACGGTCCAATCTGACGGTCCAACCAGGATTTCCTAAACAAGCAATCTAGCATCCACCAGGCGCAATTAATATTCTACCACAGGCCTCTCCCTTGTATGGCATTCGAATGAGCACACTGGATATTGTGGGCATAATAGTCTATGTTTGACATGCTTTCATGTTCCTAAGCATGAAAAGTTTGAGAAATGTCTGCCCTTTTGAGTCGCTATAACTGCAAGAAAGGCAGTTAATTATTTTTCTGTCTAGGGAATATGAAACCCGAACTGTTACATACCGCCTGGTCGGTGCTGGTTTCCGACAGACGCTTCCGCTACTTAAACCACCGTCCGTTTTGGCGAGTTGTGCAGTCAGAAACGAAGGTGGATAATTTCCTGCTAGGTTCCGCGTAAACTTTATGGATGAGTGACCGCTACATTTTTTTCCATGGCATTTAAAACAACTCAACTGCGTTCTCTCTTAAAAAAATATAATCGGTGCACGGGAGTTAAAATCGGCATATCAATTAACTTTCATTGTGCTCCAGTCAATTTTCTCATAAAAATATCGGCTCATCGCGTCCCAATCTTTTATTCTTCAAATAGCATACAAAGTTGACCTTTGGATACAGAAAGCGCTCTTCAATGAGTATTATTTCGGTCTCCAATTCACTCAGCCAAATGATCAGTTCAGAAGACTAGTTGACGAACTTATGTTGCCTTTTGATAAAACCTCGTCCGAAGAGTAAATTTATATGGAAACGAGGCCAAACAAAGTCACGTACATAATAAGAGTAATTGAGTACAGTTAATGTTTTCACGCAAGTGAAGTGCAGAGAATGTGGCAGGATAACCAGAGACAGTGAGTATCCATCTTTAGGCTGAAGAATATTACCGACAAAGACGAGGGAGATCAAAATGACCATTCCTGGCTTATTAGCCGTCAGTAGTCAGCCCTACACGAGCTCAGGTGTTGCATCACTTGAGGCGTGAACTCGTGACCAGTGAGCACTCCACTAACACTGGTAGTATAACCGATCGTAACCCACGGAGCAACACGCTCGTGACTCAATGGTTAGGGTGTCGCACTTCTAACCAACTGCTTGCAGATTGTAGCCTCAGGTTTTGTAACACCTGGGGTTGAGTATGACTGGCTGATAACGACTAATAAGCCAGAAATGATCCTTCCAGTTGCCCTTGCCTTCGTCAATAATGTCTTTCTGCTTATAATACACTAGCCGCTGAGCGGCTGCTGGCGGGTCTCCAAATTGAGGCCCAAGGCACAATGAGCCGACTGAACGCAATCGGTGAGCATTAGGAAGAGCCGTCCCAACCGACTCGGACGCACGCCGTCTTATCGATCCGTCCACATGTCATACGCGCGTAGACATCTTGCCAGCTCCCGACAGGATTGGAGTTCTACCTACCTAGTCAGATGAGTCAGAAGTCTAGTCGAGATGCTAACCACTCAAGGACACTGCATAACTGGTTCGATTTCATTCTGACCGTGCATATTCTCGTGAGTTATTTTTTCGTCCTAAATACGCCGTTAGAATACGTCAATGAACGAGTCTTCTTCCACATTGTTGTTTGGTTCTGATTTGAGGATGCGACCCAGGCGAGTCGCTGGAAGTGCGACTATCGAGGCATACGACAAGTTCATAACAGTGCCACAATACCGCATTATCAGTCTACTTCGATGGTGATAGCTAATGGAGGTGGGGTTGGTGAGTTGGGAAGCTTTGCGTCAAAGGGGTGGGAGGAAGACGCGGACAATTGCATTTAGGTAACTGGCCTCTCAACATGGTCGGTGTGAGATCTTTACGAGGTTCTTCTGCCCGCGCAAGACCAACTTGCGTAACCTGATTACAGCCGTGGTTAAGTGTGATTCGATGCAACTCTTCAAATAACAAGAAGGCTCCAATGGGGTCACGCAATGTCTGGACTCGACAATATATGAGAGAACTGTGCTGCTTATGCTCCTAATTTCACCTTTGCTCAGCCATACTGGGCGGTGTTCCCGTATTCTTTTGCATAAGCAACGGCTCGTGTGACCAAAATAACCTGCTCCAGAGGATCAGACAAAGAATCATTTGCCAATACATGCGAAAATGCGAGTCCCAGGAAGTAATTGCGAAACCAGATCGCAGTCATCATCGATGAAGGGGAAACCATTAATTGCCATAGTGATGCAGTACCAAAGCGATTCCATCCTATAAATATTGCAACTCCCTGTGTACTAATTACCCGTATCTGATATTGTCTCTGATGATGGGTTCGAGTTAGAATACGAAACGTCAGGTGAATAAAGCTCTTGTTCCAGCGATCGCATCTACTTCGTCGCAAAGGATCATTTGCACGTGGAAGTGGTCTGAGCTTTCAACCTATGCTTAAATTCTTCGTATACAATTGGGTTTGCCGAAAATAATACGTGAATTCTGGTGACCGTGAAGGTTCTCAAAACACCTTGGTCAAGGCGATTTATCTGGATTTCACTGACTGTGTCCCCTTGAAAGGGGAGTGTGCACTATAGGAGTTTTCGGTAGGGATGCCTAGTATGGCCGCCTAAACAGAACACGGGAATAGCAACCACCCATAATACATGTGTCTTGGCACCAAATTCCAAGGAAATTATGTTTAGGATTAAGGTGAGGGTTAGGTTTAAGTCAAGGGTTAGGTTTAAGTTTGAGATAAAGGTCAGAGTTGGGTTTAGGGTTATTTTCAGGCTAAAGGGTTGAAGTTATTATCGTTTTAACTGTATGAGTTAGGTTAAGGATAGGGCTAGGGTTAAGATTAAGGTTACAGTTTAGGTTTATGTTGGAATAATTGGTAGAGGTAAGACACGGGTGTATTCATACCTCCCGAAATTTACCGTAAGATCATATATTTTAAGCTAGCGGAGCATTTCATTTCCCCTTTTGCAGCACAGCTAACTTTACCGGTCTCTCGATAAATAATTGCCTCAGTCTGAGAGGAATTGAACAGTAATTGCAAATCCAAATAGCATATGGCTTTCGGGTAGCGATTCACCTCTTTTGTCGACTGGACGATACTAAACGTGACGCGTGGAAAGAAAGCAGACAGGTGGACCTGAGGGCGCTTGCATTCTAAAGTCAGCCTCCTAACCACAGCAAGTTCATAGTGTCTTATACAGTCCAGATCGAAATACCGGATCTGGGAGACATTCGTTACTCGTATAACTTCGGCATGTTTGTGTATATGGGTCGGTGGGGCTTAAACTTGCTTCTCGCAAATCCTTCGGAATGCTGCATTCCGTCATTTTGACGCAATCTGCCATAAAAGATATAATTTGCATACTGTAATTGCTTGGTACGACTCCGTCTCTTTTCCTGGTTTTACAAAGCGGGTATTCTTGTTTCGAGTCAGCTCCTAAAGTTGAAAGACGTGAATAGGTTCAAAGGAACCTATTATTGACCTACTGGTAGGAATCGTAGGAAGTGCTCCAAGGCTTAAATCCTTATTCCAATCCAACTCTTACGTTTGGCAAACGTTAAGTGTTAAATTCTGTATATCACTGCGGGAATATATTAGGTAAGACGGGGGATGGGAAGTCCCACCGTAATACACGTGACCTTGCGCTAAATTCTCCGAACATTACACATTCCTATGTCTTAAATCTGCCCCAAAAAAGAGGCCTAACCTTTAACTTGCAATAACCCTAACCTTACCCCCAACCAGTAATCTCACTGGAACTCAGCACAATGCCACGGGGGTTCGAATTCCCATTCATTCCGATTTCAAAGTCGGCTTCCAAACAGGGTTGGGCAAAACACATTATTTGAAGACAACTGACACGATTGACCTAGACCACAGGAAGCTCACCAGGAGTGAGCGTGTATTCTCAAAGTTTCCTTTGTTGAAGTATACCAGTTACAGGTGATGCCAAGTTCTGGCACGGCAGCGAATCCTTCCAAATGCCCGCTGCCAACACACTTCCCATCCAAGATGATAACACAAGAGACCCCAGAGTCCAGTCAAGCCTTCTGTTGCATATCCTAAGCTCACTGTCGACTCCAGCACATTCATTTTGACTGCAGTTTCAGTCGCGACGTGTGGCTCTGGCGGCGTGCCTTTGTTTCACTGTCAGACGAACATTTTTACAGGGCGAGAACAGTCGCATTTACCCGATCGTCATCGCGTTTACCGTCGAGGACGACGGCGATCGTGATGAGTTCGGCCAGTCGGCGGCTATTCGGTTTGCGCTTGAGGCTAGAAGCATGCACGTAGAATCGGGTCTCGCTGAAAAGATTAATGTCCTTGCTTGGGCCAGTTCCCGAGCGACTAGCGCCGTCTTCGTTGGCAGTTTGCTCCTGATTGTCTAAAGGAACGAAACATTCCGAGCTGCTGAGTGTGATTTCACCTGAGTAACCTGGAATTATAGCGAGGATAGAGGACAGGAGTTATTATTGTTTGTTTGAGTTTTACGACCGCGTATTTTGCGATCTACGAGCCGCGACAGCTGCGAGAGACGTAGAAACACAGCATTTGGTTTAGAGGGCACCTTTTTCCTAGCCCTTCCTCCGCGAGAGTCAAGCAGTGCTGTCCCCTAATTAGGGCGGCTCGGACATCCCAGACGGCTGCCGAAACTCCACTATGGGTTACGGTTTTGTTTTAGTGGGAGAACGACCAAAGTTAGCCTGGGCCGCCTACGCGGGTTGCTGTCGCCCCCACCGTAGGACTTTTTGAGAGAGGGGGTGGGAAGTTCGGGGAGTCAGACATACCGGGTGTGGAGGCACACACAACACCGGAGACCCTCACCTGGTTTAGCCCGCCGGTCGTGACGGTTGCCGGGGTGTGGCCGCTGGGAAGAACCCAACATCCGAGGAGCCACAGGTGAGGATTGGGTACCAGTTAGAGGCGGCCACAGGAGCGACCGTCGATTTCGACGAGGGTCGCAGCATGCTCCACACCAGGTGGTGCAGGGACGGTGACTTGCGCGTGAGTGTTTTTAAGTGATAAGTAGCCCTTGCGCTGCAGCTACCGCACTCTCTCATCCCCTCCCCACCTGAGTCGCGGTGTCAAGACGAGTCGAAAGACCGGAGATGGGAGAAGGCGCGCAGGTAGCTGGCGTGAGGAGCCGCCCTGGGCGTGCCACCACACGCGCTGGCTCCGGATCCACGGGTGGGAGATGCCATGAAAAGCACGATAGAAGGAGCCATTGCAGCCTGACTCTCAGTCCGCCAGTCGAGCCACTCCACGCAAACACACATTGGGCTGACCACGCCGGTCCCGGAGTTATCCCGTCAGAGTTTGGCAACCTTCAAGCCACGGCTTTTTGGCGCACCGTGATGGTTTCAAAGCTGCGTCAGTGTTTTATAGTGAGGGAGTGGCTTTGGGATCGTCGGGCTCAGCTCTCCCCCACCCACAATCGGGCCATTGTCGAGGCCGGTTAGTTGTCTGTTGGGCTGTGCAGCTGCTGGTGACCTCGTTGGGTGCTACGTACACGACCTGGCTAAACACAAGCACCGAGTTTCACGGAGCAGGGGTTGGAGAAGCATCTCACATGTGTGGAGATAGCCAGGAGTCGCGTTAAGAAGGAGCCATCGCGGCTGACTCTCAGACCGCAGTCGGCCCTCCACACAGCACGTTGGACTATTTTAGGGTCGGTGTTGTTGTCGGTTGGCGGAGATACCGTGGAGATAGTAGGTTTGCGTGATGTCTTATGCTGCAGTTGGTGATTGTGGGCTGTCTTTGATGGGGGATTGGAGTGGGCACGGTTGGTGGCGGGTGGGGATTTTGTGGGGATGAGACTGGTGGATTAAGGTGGGGTTGTGGTTGGGGGTTGGGTGTTGGTTGGTGGTTGGGGAATTGGGCTGATGGGTTGGTTCGTGTGGGTTGGCGGCTTCGAGTCGGCTTTGGCGCGGTGATGGTTTGAGGCGTCGGATTTGACATGGTGGGAGTGGTGAACGTGGGTGCATATATGCGCTTTTGCGGTTCGGATTGATGGGGGGGTTAGGTTTTGATTGAGTTGG
>WEDG01006492.1:0-113833 GCA_017591395.1 Schistocephalus solidus
TGAAGACGCTGCAGATTTTACCGAAGAATTCTATTTAAAAGATTTTAAACGCACATCTACTTCTGTGCAAATTACTAGTTGCCATACGTTCTGCCCTGTTTACAGTATTCTAACGCCATTTATTTCATTGATCTCAACAGGCCAGATTTTGTACATTTCCATATCGTTAACTGCAGTGCCTTTATTAAAATACTGTCATTTTGGAGATATTTTTCGACCCACACTAAGGTTTAGGACCACAAACTGATGGCAAAATACACCAATATTTAGGTACCGGTCAACGTTTTTTCCCATCGGGTGAGTAAAGAATGGAACAAACTGGCTGAAAGTGTTGCGATATAGAAAAGAAAACTTGATGAAAGTTTACTTGATGGTCATATATTTAATCGATATCAAGTAACGATATACTATACGCATATCGCTATGTACAATTTGCATATTTTGCAAGCGCCTAACTGTAGAAAGTGTTTTCAAATGCCCTGCCCTGCTTTCTTATATAAATTGATTTAATTAGGATACATTAAACTTTAATTCAATTCAATTCAATTTATTGAGGGAAATAGGCATGGGCCTTTGAGTACCCTATTCGTAACGTAAAATTAAGTCCAGTATACAGAGAAACCGTGTGGGTTGCAAAGGTACAAAAGGCGGTCATAAAATATGACAAGTAGTGCACGACTCTCGAGGGTTAAGATAAATTCCTCATCGCTCAGGCTCCTTGCGGAACATAAAACTGTCAAGGTTCCTTTTAAAGCTTTCCAGCGATGGTGACATCACAACGTCTTCAGGGAGGGCATTCCATGGTTTAACCACTCTGACAGAGAAGGAGAACTTGCGCACATCCAGTCTCGCCTGCTGGACACGCAGTTACAATGGGTTACCTCGGAGATGGGTCGTGGTGGCAAATTCAAAGAAGTCCGAGAATTCCAGGCAACAATCCAATCCCTTCACAATGCGGAATGTCTGCAGGAGATCACCACGCATTAGAAGGCACCTCGTAATTTGTATAGCTGCTGATGACTGTAAACTGGCAATAAATAAATAAATGAATACTAATAAGCCAGAAATGGCCATTCTATCATGTGTTATTTTTGCCGGTAGTCTCATTCTGCTTCTGAGCGGCATCTGGACGGGCTCAAAGTAAGTTCCAACCTCAACTGCACGAGTATCCACTGTAACGCGGTCGGTGTGTGTGCTCCGCTAACCAAAATAACGTTATTTATCCTGTCAACGCTGGATTCCTTTTAACCTGTTTCCGTGAGCTGCTTTTGATTCTGCTATCATTTTGCCGTTTTCTTGCTCATTATTAGGGCTTGGTGCCCTCTCCTTGGGAATGACATAAATAATCTCCTATGTTTTAAATGTTGCCCAGCATCCGATCCTAGAATTTCCAGATATATCTCAAAGCTTTACCGCTATAATGTGGTAAGAACTGGTTCAAAAAAACCGCCAATTTCATCAGTTTTAATGTGAGCTCCTAACTAAGAACCTGAAGAAGGGGATTAACAGAAAGCGTTCATACTGCGAGATTAAGCAAGTTAATTATTTCATCAATAATGAAACGCAGAGGAACAAACTGAGAACCACGCTTCTTAAAACACGCAGAGAATTCGAGATTTATTTGCATAAAAAAACACAAATCCTTACTTACTTTACGATGACCTCCGCAGAAGTTAAAGGAATAGATATCAAATTCCGACGAGTAAGACTACCGGAACGTGGAAATTCTTGAAAACACGGATAAAGCCGAGTATTTTTCCAAATTTTCCAATAACCCTTCATAAACTACGTAACTTTCCTTTGTTCCTCCGCAGAAAACATACCGACTCCAAGCCAAAGCTTTATCCGGTTTTCCGAAATTCGTGACTGAAGGGAATTAGGGGGAATAGATGAGATCCCAACCAACCATATTAAAGAATTCGCCAATGAACATTATGTACCTCTGACTATGTTCTTTCAAATTTCGTTTTACTCCGCAACACTTCTTTTCGATTTAAAGCTGGCATATAATACTCCCCTACACGAGAGCGATGGCCGGGCGTCGGTGAAAAATTACCGGTCCATAAACTTGGCATGCATCCTGGTCTAGCTTATGGAAAGGATCTTTAAGAGCGAATTAGTGCCCATCCTTAAGACTCACAACCTGGTATCAAACTGACAACATGGATTCCGAAAAAGAAGGTCGTGCTTATAAAATTTGCTACTATCGTTCCAGACCTGCTGAGGATAAGCACGCTGTTCACATCACCTTCATTGTATTTCAAAAGGCTTTCAAAACTTGCCACACTTCGATCATGTGCTACAATCTAGAGACAGCGGTTTTGCAATTTACACCGTTTACTTCGATTTCACTAAGGCTTTTGATCGTGTTGACCATGATCTCCTACTGCTTAAACTTGCCTCCTTCGGCATAGGAAACAAGCTTCTGAACTTAATATTTTCCTATTTGAGTGCTCGCGCACAACGGGTTAAAATTTCTGATGTTATCTCCAACCCCACGCATGTGAGGAGTGGAGTTATTCAGGGCACCGTGCTCGGCCCGCTTCTATTTTGCCTCTTTGTCAACGATGTTCCTGATTGTTTTCAGTGTGGTAGGCCCTTTCTGTACGCTGACGATTTAAAAGTTGCCTATCGATATAAACCGATTGATCGCAACATCGTGCTTGAGCTCTTAAAAACGGATCTTCAGGTCTTCGCTCAGTGGTGTCGCACATGGCGCCTCTCACTTTCTTGGCAAAAGTGCTCCGTTATGGTTATTGGCGACAACAATCAGCCCCACCTAAGCTTGGACGGTCACGATCTAAACGTGCCCGGAGTTATAAAGGATCTGGGCATATCATACTCTAGTAGTCTTAATCTGTCAGAGCACTGCGCCCTAATTGTCTCGAAAGCATGCCAAACTACTGGGTGTATTCTCAGAAATTTTAAAACCGTCAAAATAAGAATCAGCCTCTATAAAATGTATGTCAGGCCTAGTCTGGAATACTGCTCGTATCTATTTAGTCTTCTGCACGCTAGTGAACGAAAGAAGATAGAATCAGTCCAGCACTTCTTTACAAAAAGAGTTTTCTATTCAGATCACCGAAACCTGTCCTACCAACAACGCTGTGAGCTTACAAGCCTTGACCCGCTATGGCTTCGTAGATTACAGAAGGGACTATTTTTACTGTTCAAACTACTAAACAGTCGTACATTTAACCCCCTTACATCTCTGAGGCACCTCGACCACTCTCGGCGCACCAGTCATCGAGATGCATTTTTATTTCTTCCTTTGGCACGCCCGAGTTAGATACCGAGAGTTTTTTCGGTAAACGCTATAGCAATCTGGAATAAGCTACCTACAAGTATCAAAATTCAGCAAAGCTATCCCTTGCTTACGCGAACTGTCACTAGTTTTCTACATTCAGGACACCTTCCAAATCTTTTGGGTGCTGACTCTGTTGAAGCTCTCTTCGGTTCTGATGGCGTTCACGGACTCTGAATTCTGTGCCGGTCTTCATGCTGAGGGGAAAAATTACTGGCTCTGCAAACCTCAATTGGCTTAGTTCTCAGTCGACAGCGAACAGCCGCTCGCCGACATACCTGCTGGTGCAGAATACCGGATCCGTAACACTGAATGGAGAGGTTCTTCACCGGGCACCTGTGTTAACGCGTCCCTGTCCAGAACTTTAATAATAGGTTTATTGATTTGGCACTGCTTGGCGCCGTCAATTACTCAATAAGCTGCAGTTTTTTCTCCTCAAAACACATGAAACAACGATCAGGAGTTTTTTACTATCAGCTTGACCCTCTACTGTATATATATATATATTGACCTTGCCTGTAAACTGGCAATAAATAAATAAAATAAAATAAGTTTGAATGGATAGCAATCGGAGGTAACTTCCTCAAATGGATCAAAAACGTCCACTGCGGTCGGTGCCATTCTGTGTGCGTTGGCCAAGAGAAGTCAAGTTCTGCTGCGATCGAAATTGGGGATCACCAGGTGGCAGTACTAGGACCCATTTAAACGTGGAAGCTTAGTTCAGATATTCGAACTGTGAAGCAGTAATGTTTGCCAATAACATGAAAATCTGGAGTGTAAGTAGGAGACTTGCCGACGAAGATAGACTGTAAACCAACCTAACGTGGTTGGTGGAGTGGTCGAATCGCTTTTTCCTGCGGTTTAACCTCGAACGGTGTATAATACCTCGTCTAGGCAACCCAGCTAGATCTACCAGCAGCAGAAGGTATTTTCTGAACGGAGCAGCCATGCAAGACGTAGAAACCCAAAAGATATTCAGTGTGCTGATGATGAATTCCTTAAAATAATCCTCAAATTGCTCGAGAGTTGTGAAGAGTGTAGTATCTGTGTTGAACTTAATCAGGATAGCTTTTGTAGATTTTGCTGAAGATTACTTCCCTAAGATTTTTCGGAAATTTGCAGGCTTTGTTTGGAATATGGTATAAACGCCTAGAGACCCCGGATAGCTCAAGAGCAGAGAAGTCTCAAAATACCTTAAAGGAGGGCCAAAACATTATTCAAGAATCAAAGTTTCTCGCCATATTTAACCCGCTTAAAAAACCTTAATCTGTTCCCTTTCAGTTATAAACGAATGCGTGAGGATCTCCCAAAGGCATTCCACATCTTTGAGGGCTTGGATTGTTGCCCAGCGTTTGAAAACGTTTTTGCATTTGTCATCAAAATCAATCTCAGAGATCATCCATTAAAACTGCGCGTTCAGCCGGCCACACAGGATGTGCGCAATTACTCCTTTCTGTCAGAGTGGTCAAACCATGGAATGCCGTCCCCACAGATGTTGTGATCTCACCATTGCTGGAAAGCTTTAAAAAAAACTTTGAAATATTTGTGTTCCCCACTGAGCTGGAGCGATGAGGGATTTAACTTAACCCTTCAGACTCACGCCCAATGGTCATATATTATAGTCCCATTTGAACTTTTGCAACAAACCGGGTTTCTCCGTAAACCACCAGCACTTTTGTGTTGCAAGATTGGTACTTAAAGGCTCATGCTTTTTCCCTCAATAAGCTAAACTGAACTAAACTGAATCCGGAATCCATAATCTTCGATACCCCCAGAGCATTTTACTGAGCCGTTCATTTGCCGCAATAGATAAGTTGCTTTTCCGTCTTTCCTATTCATCTCTGAAAGTCGCACATGATTAAAAGTGGCTGATGGACGATTGTGAGCTAGAACTTATTGTTAAGGAATTGGAGGCTGATCATAGTGAAGCCCTCAAAGAAATAGACCGTGAACTAGATGCGAAAACATCAACTTTATCTGTTGATGATTATGAGAAAATTCAAAAGGTTGGCCAAGGAACATTCGGTGAAGTTTTCAAAGTCCGACATAAAACAACAAAAGAAATATTCGCATTAAAACGCCTCAAAATAGAAAAAGAAACTGAAGGAGTAAATAATGCTTTTACCTGACTTTCTAGTTCCCAATCACTGCTCTTCGAGAAGTTCGCATTCTGAGGTCACTAAGCCATAAAAATATAGTTTCCTTGAAAGGAATATGTCACCGAAGAAGTATGTATTACGATTATTTACCAGCATTCCATAGACCCCGGAATTAACGGTTATCGTTACGAGTTCTACCTCCTGTTTGAATTTTGCGATCATGACTTGGCCGGCCTCCTGAGTCAGAAGGTTGAAATTTCCCTTCCTGTAAAAAAGGGCATCGCGAAACAATTGCTGACAGGAATTTGCTTTTTACACAGGTTTGACTTTTTTCTCTCTTTTGGCTGTTATTTGAGCTCTTGGTCGAAAGAAACGTTTGAAATCCAACCACGAAATCTGCCTGTGCTCACCAATTAAGTTCATTTCTTCTCTGTATACCACGTCAAGTGCAAAACATTTGCTCAATTAAGAGGTAGGATGATGTGACAAAGATATTGAAGACTAAATCAAAGCTCACAAAAGCCTATTCAGGCACCCAAACATCGGACTAACCCTACAACCGAAGGCAGAAATGTGCTCTAATGTTCTTATATGAAGTAAAACCGACAGACCTTTAGCGCGACCGATTCTATGGGCCATTGCCTCACTCTCAGTCAACTTCTGCTGCGACTGGCCAAATATTTCTTTGTGCTGGGCAGAAGATTCGATTCCTTTACTTTGACTGTGGTCTTTTTTATTTCTATTTGATTATCTGCTTCCTATTATTTCTTAGTCGATCAAGGCCATACTTTTTAGGAATAACATCCTCCATCGTGATTTAAAGGCTTCCAATATCCTTATTGATCGGACTGGTACCTTAAAAATCGCTGACTTTGGCCTCGCCCGGCTAACGGTTGCGCCCTCAGCCCCTGATCGCAGAGTGTGTTACACTGGGCGCGTAGTTACATTATGGTATCGGCCTCCAGAAATCCTCCTTAATGATCGCTGCTACGACCGACCAGTGGATTTGTGGGGTGCAGGATGCATCATAGCAGAACTCTGGACCAAATGTCCGTTGATGCAGGTAAATATGCCTTTACAAGTTTTTTGTTTGGTTTGGTTTTGGTCTAATTCGGTGACCCTCGACCGAGGGCCGCTTGTCTTTGTGGAGTATAAGTTAGGAATTGCAGTGTCTCTTGCCGTTAAACGACTTTGTTTTACACTTTTTCTCTGTTCTTAAACCTTTTTTCACCGAGCCCATTATTAATGATATCCTGAAAATGTGCTTTTAGCATTTTATTTAGTTTTTGAATACAATACTGAAGGCGTCTGAGCCAGTTAATTTTCTGATCAAGTCTGAACAACTTAAGACGATGGGGTTTTTACGATGAGTTAAGTTTAGGAAGTCGAGTAGCACCGGTGCCGTTGTTTTATTGCCTTAATGCTCAGCAGGTTTTGTTATGCCCCGCGTCAGTGATTAGGATTGACCAAAAATACCAGCTCGAGTAAGGTAATGGCATTTGTCAGCACCGTATCCTATTATCATTATTAGGACCGCTTGTTCATCTTCCGTACATCTGACCGTAGTACGTTCTGTTGAAGCAGGTTGTGCACCGCAACAAGTCATGCCCCCCCGTAGTAATGCGGGAGAAAATGCGTACTTAGAACAGAATTTACACGTAAAAATACCATTACAAACCGCTCGACACGTTTGGCATTAGCGTTTTAAGTAGTGAAGACTTTCGGCAATGGCTTTTAGTTCGCTAATGTCACCCTCAACTAAAATCTGCCTTTTTGTCTATAACATTGTTATTTTACTAATGAGTCAATATCTCCTTTATTTTGTTCCTTACTGACTTACCTGTATTTGGGATGACTTTAGGGTGACACGGAGGTGAATCAGCTTCGCCTTATCATAAACCTATGCGGTTCCTTCACGCCTGCGACATGGCCAGCCGTAGAGAAGCTAGAGGCCTTTAAGAACACAAAGCTTCCCATGGATACAAAGCGCACACTCCGGGAAAAGCTTGCGCCCAAAATTCCTTGTCAGTCGGCCCTGGACCTTATTGATAAATTACTTGCCTGCGATCCTAGCAAACGGCTAGATGCAGATCAGTCCCTTGCTCACGAGTTCTTTCAAGAGGAACCTTTGGCAGGTGACCTCTCCTGTCTCTCCCAGAGCGGTATCTCTTTCCTCGAATATCTTGGCCAGGCTAATCGGTCGCGCTCCGTTGCCGCAGTAGCTGCTCACATTAACAATTTTCGTTCTGCTGGCCCTCAAAGTTTCCGCGGCCGTGGGGGCGTATTGCCTGGTGGATTGAGTGGTGCGATGAACGGCGCCGCCAATCCTTTTCGCTACCGTGGTCTTCCGCCCGATCCGGATAATAGCAACATCAATTTTGATCGCATTTACTAAGTCAAAAGATGTTGCAGCGCCGCTCCTTGTCTTTCGCTCTTTTCCGTGGCTCCTTTCCCACCGCATTTTCAAAATTTATGAAATTTGCCGCCACCCGTCACGAGCTGTGTGCGTGCGTGCGTGCGTGCACGATGCTTGTTTCCCTTCCTATTCTTCCCTATTTTCTAGTCACCAAACGAAAACATCTTTTATAAGTAATTGTGATATGCACAAGAAGGATAAACGTCTTCCTGTATTTTGGTTTCAGACAAAATCGTAATTTTTCGTAGCTTAGCCATTGTGTGGAGTCCTTCGTTCTTCCTATGTTCACAATTCTATGATCGCTGGTGCCCCTGCAACGGGTCACGTGGTAGATACGCTAAATCAGGAAATGACAGGCGTTAATGAATATGCACAACCAGAAAAAATATCGCATAGGAGTGGGTTGGCACGCGCCTCAGCGCCCGACCTCCTCCCCCTTCGGTCGGACTGTCAGATGATATCAGATCTGGCCTTGAAATCCTAACATGCCGAAAGAAATTCGTTTACCGACTCTAGGATGCATACTTTGGCCAGAGTTCCCTATTCATATTTTTTGATAGCGCCATTCTGCACTTCAGGGTTCTATTTCGGCCACTGCTCAACTTTGGCTCTTCATATATCTTCCTGGTATGACGGTTAAACGAGGCAAAATGCGCCAATTACAGCTGCAATTGCGAGTGCTTAACAGTTCTGACCAGAACGGCCATAATCATAGTAAGGGCGCCGGGAAGGAGCGGTGGTTCTTATGGTATCTTACGTTAAAAGCAGGCGAGAGTTTGAGGCCACGGGAGTGGCATTCACTGACTTTGAGTTTTGGCCGAGAGCCCACGCATAGGAAGGTGTCCTTTATAAAATTGCGGGAGCTTTAGAATGACTCTATTAAGGTTTGTTTGCAGTTAGCAGCCAATCACAGTGTAATTCGGGAGCACCTGAGGTTTGTGCCTGGTTTTAGTTGTCCACTGAATCACGGTGAGTATATGCGGTCACTTTGGAGCGCCGTGGTCAGTGTCAGAATGCCTGGCAGAGTAACCAGCGGGTGCTGGCTTTAGTATTTTCGGTCATTTTGGTAATTTTAACCTCACAGATCATCGTCGGTACTTTGTAGGTACCACCTGCATAATCGAACCCTTTCCATCTGACGAGCATTCTAATACTTCTAGCCTGAACTGCGAAAAAATATAATTCTATGGCAGGGTGTTTACTCATGTCTGGTAAAATGAGTTAGTGTGGACAGTGGCCGCATACGCCGCTTGCCTCATTTACTACCTGTCTCCGTTCTGACGCACATCTCTGCTTGTGGATCTTTGTGCATTATTAGATGTATAGTGTCTGAAAGTTTCGAACCTAGTTCTGTAAACCGTTTTGGTTTTGATGCCCTTCATGCTGCGTTGCTTACTTTCGGGAGGTAGGCCTTTTGGCTCGTTTGGTAACTTGTTGACTGCACGTTGGGCACCCTGTGGATTCTACACGAGACCCCAGCGACAGAATGCGCGGGACTAAGGCTATGAGCAGCGTTCAGTTATACGGAAATTCCACTTAGGGGTTGTAAAAATGCTTAAGAACTGGACAGATTTCAGTTCTGTCATCCAAATCGCCGCCAATCACGGTATTGGAAATAATATTGTTCCTGACCGCCATATGAAGTCTTATCCCTAGGTCAGATTGGAGCCTGTTAATAGACTGCCCTAAATAGCCTACGGGATCTCATTGGTTGAACCACGAAAGAATAGAAATATTCCCCCGTTAAAGCATTCGCGGCTCTTGCTTGACACGAAGGGTTGACCGCATCGTTGGTCCAATTTGAACTTGCATCCGCGTCAGTTACTTGCATGTGAATTGGTTAACGGGCGAAGGCAGGGAATACTGCACTGAAAATTGCTGGCTTATTAATTATTAGCAGCCAGCCGTACCCAACCCCGAGTGTCGCAACTACTGAGCCCTAAATCTGTGACCTGTTGGTTAAAAGACCAACAGCCTAACCATTGAGTCTCGGGCTCAACCTGTTGGTTTTCATCAGGTATGCTAGCACTTTCAGATTAGCGCTCGTCGATGGAATTTAAAGTTTCAGCATAGACCGCACCGCGGCTAGTATAATAGGCCGAATAACAAAGACCACAGTGCAGGGGTCTCAGCAGTGTTTGTGCTCCGATCCCTACAATAGTCACACCCAGTTCGGTTTTGGGGGAGAAGGGGAAAGACACTGGGAGAAGTTGTATTTTCTGGGCCCGCGTGCGCGTCTGTTCGGTAGGGTGGTGTGCGTGAATGGGTCATGTGAGAGAGTCAGTGTCCGCTTGATCAGCTGATTGGGTGATAAAAGTTTTTTGGCGTCTGTGATTGGCTGTCCCAGAAGCAGTCTGGCAGCTCGATCACGTGACCTGCGCCTGTAATGGACCACAGTTCCAACAGAATTGTTTGAATGGACCGGGAACACTTTTCGCGCGGATCCCGCATGGGAATGGTGTGATGGATGATCTGTGAAGATGGCCAGTGTTCCTGCTCTCCCTTCAACCACTGACATCCCTCGTTACTGCCATCGTACTGTCTCGCAAGTCCCTGACCGTCAGCATCTCCACGACCCTCACCCGCATTTGCCAACAGCGCTGCACTCCCCACCGATATCTAACTGATCATTTGGGACCGCCTCCCACTCCAAACGGATCGATCGCACAGGTCCCCAGTATTAGCTTGTATCTTTATACTTCTCTTTTATTATCTACAATTCGTTACTGTTAACATAGATCCCTTACGTTATAAACTTATTATCTCCTGCTACCTATACATGTGTGCCTGATGAATTGCTTAGTGATTCTGCTGATTTTATATGGCTAAAGCTGGTCCTAGTGATATGCTCTACAGTGTGTGCTATCCTCTACATCCTCGGACGCTACACGCCGTATGAGCCCCAGAGGTGGAATGCGCTGCAGCTTTCTCTCCAGATACCGAACAAAGCGCGGGGTCAAAATGAAATGAAGTATTGAATCCAGTGCACCTGCGGGCTTGAGAGCCTGTCAATGGAGATGGAAGTTGCTCGAAACCGACGTGAGGCTGATGTGACCTGTTCAGAGGTGCAGTGGAGACAACAGTCAGAGGGTGTGTTGGTCTGTGCCGGCGAGTTGACACCTTGGTATGAGAGGACGGGATGTGTGCAACATCGTGCATTGCAGTGAATGCTGGGTCAGACGAATCTCTCGGTGAAGATCTCACCGTCGTCTGGGCTCAAATATGCGATAGATTGCAGAGAGCGGTGTTTTAACCTTGGGATTGCGTATGGCTAGCACTACGAGGCGACCACCAAACTATCGCAGTTTATAGTTAGCGAGACCCGCGTAGTATTCGCCCCGCACTTCATTAGCTTTGATATCGAGACCGTCAAAAAGACTGGTAGTGTGCGTGTACGAGTAACTGAGAAGGTTGCAAGACCCGTCTGTGCGTGCCACACGCAATCTTACCCGTTTGCTATATTGAAGCCAACTCCGAGAGACCGAAAAAGATTCGATTTGCAGCCTTCCAATCCACAATACTTGGTACACTATTGTGAAGCAACTTTCCTTGTCATTGATAGGGGGAGTGTGTTATAGTCAGCACTTGCCCCCGGCTGGTTTCTTTATGCTGGTAGTCCGGGCGAAGTTGGGGCGATCGGAGACGGAGCAGTGTACAATGCTGTATGACCTCTTCCATTGTGGTGCTTAGCGCGCAGTAATCCGCGAACAGTAGAATATGGATGCCGATTGTAGATACTCTCGAAGATGCTTGTATAGGACGAATTTAAGCGCTTTTCCATCTGTTCGGTCGTCGATGTCGATCACCAACCACTCTGTGCTGCACGTTAACACCGCAGCAGTCGGTGAGCATTCATCAACGAATGCAAATGCTTCTGTTGGTATCACAGCGCTGTCGGTTACCTCTGCGTTTGTAGATTTACAGGATGGCGGTATGCTTTAAGTCCTGATGAATTTACCTCTTTGGCCACATCTTCTGGAATAGTTAGACAAACTCTTACATGGGTTGCGATTTTTCACAGAGGAGCTTTTACTTGGCTCGGATTATTCCCGGGAGTTGAGGTGGAGGATTTTGGTAGTTGTTAGTGCCCACTTGTAACTGTCATATTACTGAATTCGCAGACAATGGACAGGTGCAACTCAGCGCACCAGGATTTGGGACTTGGTCATAATTAAGATTGCTTCATCCTAGTGTAGCAGTGGAACAGTCCGCATGGCTCAAACTAACAAAAATATCCCTGTCCCCATTCCCCACGCCATAATCTCCCGGCTGCTCGGGTGAGCACTCACACTAGCAGCCTGTAATAATCGTTCCCTTTTGGACAATCCGAGGAGCAACCGGCCGGAGCGGAGGATGACGCTAGTCGCTCGGGAACTGGCCCGCTACAAGGTGGACATTGTTGCTCTCAGTGAGACCCGATTATCTGAGCAGGGTCAGCTGGAGGAGGTGGGTGTCGGCTTCACCTTCTTCTGGAGCGGCCGGCCAAAGGCAGAGCGACGCGAAACTGGTGTTACCTTTGCCATTTGGAATGACATCGTGGGACGTCTGCCCTGTCTGCCGCAGGGTATTAATGATCGCCTGATGAGCCTCCGCCTGCCTCTTCGGGGAGACAAGTTCGCCACCATAATCAGCGCCTATGCTCTCCCAATGACGAGTTCTGATGCGGGGAAGGACAAATTATACGGGGACCTGCACGCCCTGCTGGCGACTGTGCCGAAGGCGGACAAGTTAATTGTCCTTGGTGACTTCAACACCCATTTCGGGACAGACCACGCCGCCTGACAGGGAGTTCTGGGTCCCCACGGTCTCGGTAGCTGTAACGATAACGGCCTCCTTCTTCTGCGACCGTGTGCGGAACACCGTCTCCTGCTGACCAACACCTTCTTCCGCTTTCTGACGTGGAAGAATGCCACGTGGATGCACCCTTGGTCGCGGCGCTGCCATCTGCTGGACTATGTTCTGGTCCGGAGGCACGATCGACAGGACGTGCTGGTAACCAAGGCGATCCGCGATGCCGATGGTTGGACAGATCACCGCCTCGTCATCTCCCAGATGAGGCTCCGACTGCAGCCCCGACGAAGGCCCAAGTTAAGCGGCCGCCAGGTAAGATAAATACTCTTTTGTTAAATTTAAATGCTCGCTTTTTTGATTGTAGCAACCAAATAACCGAGAACCTGGAGAACCTGCATGCTCCAGATAATAACGGCACTGTGGAAACAGGATGGTGCCAACTGAGAAATGTCATCCAGTCCACCGCCCTCGAAGTCCTCGGACGCGCATGCCGTCAACCCAAGGACTAGTTTGATGAAAATGACGCCGACATCAGCAACTTACTCGCGGAGAAGAATGGACTGCACAAAGCCTACATGGACCTTCGGACTGATGCCGCCAAAGCAGCCTGCTTCAGATGTCGGTGCCTTCTACAGCAATGGCTGCGGGAGATGCAGGACGCCTGGATGATACGAAAGGCTGAGGAAATCCAGGGGTATGCGGACCGCAATGAAATGAAAAACTTTTTCAAACCCATCAAGGCCATCTACGGCCCCTACATCAAGGGGACCGCACCGCTGCTCAGCTCTGACGGCACAACACTGCTGACAGAGAAATCGCAAATTCTGAAGCACTGGGCCGAGCACTTCAGAAGTGTTCTTACTTGCTCATCAGCCATCTCTGATGCTGCCATTGACCGACTCCCTCAAGTGGACACGAACAATGACCTGGATCTGCCGCCATCCCTACCAGAAACCATCCGGACCGTGCAGCAGATTTCCAGCGGTAACGCACCGGGCTCCGACGCAATCTCCCCGGAAGTGTATAAGAACCGCCGGTCCCGGCTGATGGCAGAACTAACAACACTCTTCCAGGATATGTTGCGCCAAGGACAAGCTCCTCAGGTTTTCAAACACGCGACCATCGTCCATCTCTACAAGCGGAAGGGGAACCGGCAATCCTGTGATAATCACAGAGGCATCTCGTTGCTCAACATCGCCGGGAAGATCTTCGCCCGTATCCTTCTCAATCGTCTGAATGATCACCTAGAGTAGAGCCTGCTCCCTGAAAGCTAATGTGGCTTCCGCCAAAACCATGGAACAACCGACATGCTCTTTGCCGCCCGCCAGCTACAAGAGAAGTGCCAGGAGATGCGAACTTACCTCTGCACTACCTTCGTGGATCTAACGAAAGCCTTTGACACGGTGAATCGTGACGGACTGTGGAAAGTTATGCAGAAATTTGGTTGTCCTGAGCGGTTCACGCACATGGTGCGTCAGCTTCATGACAGGATGACGGCGCGCGTCACTGTCAACGGGACAGTATCCGAAGCATTCGCAGTGACCAACAGAGTAAGGCAGGGCTGCGTTTTGGCTCCCACCCTCTTCAGTCTCATGTTCTCTGCTATGCTGATGGACGCCAACCGTGATGAGCAGCGTGGGATCCGCATCGCCTACAGAACTGATGGGCACCTTCTCAACAGTCAGTGTATGCAGGCCCCAACACGTGTGTCTACGACTACAGTCAATTACTTGCTCTTCGCGGTTGACTGCGCCCTTAACACCGTGACAGAGGAGGACATGCAAAGGAGCATGGGCCTCTTCGCCGCAGGCTGCGCCAATTTTGGATTAAAAATCAATACAGCGATAACGGTGGTCATGCACCAACCGACATCCAGCGCGGAATACAATGCTTCCCGAATCAATGTCAACGGCGCTCAACTCAAAAATGCGGAAACATTTCCTTATCTGGGAAGCCCGCTGTCACGCGATACGAGAATCGATGACGCGGTTGCTCAACGGATCGCCAAAACCAGTCAGGCCTTCGGCCAGCTGCAGGCCTCCGTGTGGAATCGCCACGGTATTCACCTGAACACCAAGCTGAAGATGTACAAGGCCGTCGTCTTGACGACAATCCTTTACGTAGCGGAGACCTGGACCGTCTACTCGAACCAAGCCAGGAAGCTGAATCACTTTCATCTCAGCTGCCTCCGCAGAATACTGAAGCTGAGATGGCAAGGTAGGATCACGAAAGCAGAAGTCCTGGAGCGCACTGGAACCCTCAGCATCTACACCATGCTGAGGCAAGAGCAACTGAGATAATGCGGTCACCTGGTGGGAATGGACGACAAGTGACTATCCAAACGACTTTTCTGCGGAGATGTCACTACTGGTGCTCGCCGACAGGCAGTGCAAAAACGACGCTACAAGGACACTTTGAAGAAATCTCTGAAGCTACTGCAAATCAACACGGTGACCTGGAAGGACCTTGCCCAGGACATACCGAACTCGAGAAGATCGGTGAAGACTGGTGTAGCGAAGCCAACCGGATCGCCACTGCTAAGGCGAAAAGGTCAGCTCTCAGGTCACGAGCGCACTGGCTCAACACCGCCAATGCCCAAACCCTGCGAACGTGTTCACGTTGCCAAAGCCCATTTCACCCGCGAATCAGCCTGGTTGGACATCTTCGAACTCAATTCAATAACAATCTCATAACATCAACCTCAGCCACACCTGCCTCAGATCCCAACGATGACAACGACCTCCTTAAGCACTGATAGCAACTTCATCTATGCCGCGCCTCCCATGATCACAGATATCACCCTCCCTCCTCCACCCTGTGTGAGCTATCACGGTGACGAAGAACACTTATCCCACTCCCGCCACCTCAGTAGCCACCTCCAACTACCTGCTATTCCAACCACCACCCCCAGTAACAGCGATGGGGACTCAGTACTAACCTGTCCTCATTGCCATCGCACATTCTCCTCACACATCAGCCTGGTTGGTCCCTAGCGAATTTATCGCACAGAGATTGGTGAACAAGTGCCTGGAGCACCAACACACAACAGAGACCATCGCCTCCAATGCCCTCACTTCCCCGCGCATTCACTCACCGCATGGGCCTGCTCTGCAGATGAGCATCCACGAAAGCGGAATCCGCCGCGATGCCAACACATCTAACACACCTTGCGCACCATCAACACTTCCTACAGTTCTTCCGTGAGCGCAAATACCAGTACCAGCAGCAGAAACCCCGCAGACTCAACACCTCCCGACCTATCCTGTCGTCATTGTCACCGCACATGTACATCATGTACCACTGTGATCTGTCACTCACAAATCCGTCGCACAGAGACCGGAGCGCCGAAATACACCAGCCGCACCCGAGTCAACTACCCGCACTGCCTAGGAACATTTATGCACCGCTTGGGCCTACTATACCACATGCATCTCCATGAAAATCTGCGGTAAAACACCACCGGCTATACCACAACTCTACATCTCTCCTCATCAGCCTGTGCATCTCACATGATCAAACGCAACACCACACAAAACGTTCTCTCAGTCTGCATAGCCGATTGGGAGGCAAGCATGCTCTTTAGCTCCTTCTCCATGTGGCTCCTCTACTGCAGGTGTGATCTGAGCTTGAGAATATCAAGGGGCGATCATCGACGTTGGTTGGAAGGTTACCAACTGACAATTATACTCAGATCTCGTAGTCCGTCCAATGCGTGTTGTGTGGAGTGGCTGACTGGTGGTCTGAAAGCCAGGCTGCGATGGACCCTTCTTAACGTGACCTCTGACTATCTCACACATGTGAGATGTTCGCCGTTCAACCCTCTCTTGTGTGAAATCCTGGGGAACAATATCGTGTATTTAGTTCGCGTAGATGGGGTCACCAGCAGCTGCGCCCACTTTCACATCAGACAGCTGACCGGCTCGGATTGTTGTCTGATTGTAAGGGTGGGGTAGAGAGTGAGGTCAAAGGTTCAGCGCATGCCACATGTGCCCTCTCCCGCCTCCAGTCTTCTTGAATCTTAATGACACTGGGTTCAGGTGGGAGAAGATGAGTGAGTGCGGTAGATGCAACGCAAGTTTACTACCACTTAACACTAATCCACACGCAATTCACCATCCCGGCATCACCAATCTGTAGAGTATACTGAGGACATCTTCGTACTTCGACGTTTATACTGCCTTGTGTTTGATTACAGTGTGTGGGCCTACTCCGCCCCCATCTCCGGCTTCTCGACTCTGTTTGGACGCCCGGCTCAGGTGAGGTAAATGAAGAGAGTGCGGTTTATGCAGCGCAAGCCTACTATCACTAAAATCTAATTCACGCGCAAGTTACCGTCCCTGCACCACCGTGCGGTGGAGCACACGGTGGATCGTCGAACTGTCATATCCCGAAGGAAATCTGTTGAGTGGCTGCGGATTAGCGCACCTGAGACGGTGGACATAGTCGAACTGCCGTTTCGTTGGATGAATCTACTTCTGATAAAGGTATTTTTATAAGTAAGAATTTAGTTTGGATCTCTACCAGCAGCGCTTTGGTCAAAGCCATGTTTTGCAACCAACATTTCTTTGTCATTGTATTGTGGAACTGCCGAAAAAACGCAGTTAACTCTGACAGAATGTTTCGGGAATCATTTAATTTACTTCAGAAATGCAATCGAGGAAACGAGTACCACACACTTGCAAGATGGTAAGTTTTCGTTTAACTCGAACTTAATAAAACGCTTATGCCCTTAACCTTTATATTTAGTTTACAAATTAGTCTACAAATTACCTTTAGACGAAACGCTGAATGCGGTAAAAGTTCGAACTTCCAGTATGTACTTAAGTATATGTTCTCGGAAACTTTTCAACTCCATTTTTTAGAAATTATCAGTCACGAACTTCGTGGTAATCAGACCCAGGACGAAAGAGTGCTTTGTGTGCGCTCGCGGATGGCCGAAACCTTGTGCCTTGAGGCTAGAATTAGCAGAGCAAATCCTTTGTCAACTAAAATATTTATAAGTGGAAATAATTGCTATTTAAATTATTAATAGTAGATAGTTTGGCGACCATATTATTGAACGTTGGAGTAGTTACATCCACAAAGTACAATCGCTTCCTGAATCCCATTGCCACCCGATGGCCGAATACACCAAGCCAGCATTGCTCTTTTTCGACAAAGTTTCCAAACCCAAAACGTAGGGAACCAGAGTTAGTAGAACAGCCTTAACTGCATCATGCGGACGTTCCACCTGCCCAGAAGGTGGTGACAGCAAATGTCACAGTTAGACGCTGATGTTGTCACCCCCGGTGCGAGATAGGTGCTTGTGTGGCACTCTGAAATCGCCAGGGTAAATAGTTTTTTTAGACGATATCACCAAGGAGGTGGATAAGGACTTGCAAATTGGTCGACGTGTGGAATATGCAGTGCTGATCCTTCAATGACAGACAGACATTCCTGGTGGAATCTAACAGGCGGGCTCCAGGAAGCAGTTCAGGAGAAGAAGATGTGATCACTGGAATAAAGCTTTTATTTGCCTGACGTTTGGATTCCCACTCGAACCCATCAGCAGAGACAGTAGCAGGTGTAGGTGAAGGAGGCACAAGGTGCGCACTATTTATAGTAAGTAGTGGCCACTCGATCACATGCATAGTACAATTAGCAGCTCTCGCGATCACTGCTGAGGGTCGTACTGGCTGTGATGGTGGTTTGACCATCCATGTCCAAGTTGTTAACCACCGCGATTTCCTCATCCAAGTTGGGTGCTGGCGTGATAATAAACGGCAATTTGGCTCAATATTATTGGAGGTACTGGTCACCCAAATACTTCCCACGTGACTCATTCCCCTTCTAAAGCGATACCTCAGAATAGAATATGGGAACGGGAGGTAATTACGTTGGTTGACGGACTACAGGCCTGAGAACTATGAGTCGAGCGGCTCACGGTTAACATGGTAATGAGGCTCACGAACTCGGTGATAGAAAATGGCACTGTTCATTGTATTTCCCACTGAAAAGAGACTTGCCTGGATATTTGTTCATATTGATAGCAGAATTGCGCGATATCTACTGAAAGCTTCTCGCTCACCTACCGGATTCCAGGACGATTGGTGAGGTTATCCGTCATGGTGGCTAAATATTGTGTCTACGCGTGCCACACATGATATGATCCCCACAAAAGATTTTCATAAGGGTGATTCGGATTCCGCATGTGTGAAAGTGTCATTACGGAGTTGCCACTGAGCCTGACACTCAGTTCTGAGCAGAGCCGAGTTATCCGGCAGTTGGTAACCGCAGAAACCAAGACTCAGCGTTTCAGGATGGAATCTGGTCCATCAGATTTGTTGCAGTATAAATGCAGCGATTTCCCGTAGCACTTGATTTCTCTGGTTCGACCTTCCCTATTCCCTCTCTAATGCACCAGTTGGCCCTCCGGGCCTGTTAACTACTGACTGGTGGGCTTAGGCATAGTGGTTGACACGGCGTGGGGGCCTACGTAGTATAAAACTCATTCACGTCAGTAATTTTGACCACACGAGCTCGGCTTAGTCCGATAATCCTGCACCACCGTCCAAGCTAGCCGCTGTTTTGTTCAAGTACCTTCGCTAGTCAGTCCAGTGTGTTTGCCTTAAGACGCATCCAAATAAACCCAAGACTGTCCTATAATACCGCTGCTTTATTCGGTGTAATTTGCAGCGTAATCAATAAAAATTGACTAAATCAGTTAGGCAGAAAATCTAACAATCTAACAAACAAAACGATAACTTCTCCACTTGGACTTGTGCGTTGGAAAGGCAAGGCTAATTAAAATTCACCGCAGCAAATATTTCCCTATATCTACACTACGTGACCCAACACATATTTTGTGCCTATAGTTACAAAAAAGCTCTTCTCACGAATGGAGGCGAATGTCCGCATTCCAGGTGTGTGTATAAGTGTAGAAGAAGAAGAAGAGGAGGAGGAGGAAGGTTTTTCGTTCACCGGAATCATGGCTTTATTCGTCTGAGCTTTCGAACACATACTGGAGTCCATCGCCAGAGATAAAACAGCAACATACACGAGTAACATTTATAGGGGGGAAGGGGTCAATCAGACACCAGTGGCGCCAGTCGGGAGGTTACTACGTGGGCACTGTGTGCCGGCGCCAGGTCGATAAATCGATTGACCGAGTTCTCATCGGAGGCCCAGGCTTCAATCCCTTCTCGGCTTGTCTTGCATCTGGCGTGGGCGATTATCTTTGTGGCTGTGAAGTCAAACTCGTGACCCGTTTCGTAGTTGTGGGCAGCCACCTGCGATAAACTATCACCCAGTCTCACAGCAAGCTTATGCTCGTGTATGCGCGATCCAAGCATACGTTGAGTCTTTCCTGTTTTGACATGGGATGCGATACACTACCCCCGACTGCTCATTAGGATTTAATTTGTCATTGATTCTCATGACCTTACTGCGCATCCTAGGTTTGGGTTGGTGTGCAATTCCGACACCAAGTCCAGCAACAGTGCGCTCGGTCGCTTCTGACACGACCTTGATGTATGGCATCGCATGCCATACCGTAGGGGTTGGTTCTGATTAGGTCCTCCGGCGGCGAACACGTAGGCATCAGCTTATGAACGCCTTTGGATAGCCGTTCCGCATAAACTGGTCGCGGAGGTAGCGGGCTTCACGTGCTTCTTCCGTCGGGTTACTGTAATGAGTCTGGATGCGTTTGAACAGTGTTCTCACACAGCTTTGTTTGTGAGTCACCGGATTATTGCAGTGAAAATTGAGAGGCTGCGTGGCGCCAATGGTATCTGATTGGCCCCTGCCCCCCTATAAATGTTTCTCGTTTATGTTACTGTTTTATCTCTGACGATGGACTCCAGTAAGAGTTCGAAAGCTCAGACGAATAAAGCCATGATTCCGGTGAACGAAAAACTTATTCTTCTTAATCTCTTCTCACTCATAAACCAACCCAAGTGTTTCGACCAAAACTTTCAATTTACAATAGACGGCGTTACGTGAAAGAAAAACAATAGCGAAATATTCAAATCCTTTTGCCATTTGGAAAGGCCAAAATGTTCGAAAAGTGGGAATGCCAAAGACGTTAAAAGTCATGTAGAGTGAGCAGGTCAAAGTTTTAAACATACACGCAAAATGTCCATGAATACAACTGGGTAAATTTAACAACAGCAGCATACTGAAGTTTAGAATTTTAGGTTTTGCACACAAGTGAAGTAAATATTTCCTAACAGTCCCATATACTTAAATGCATGATGTTTTATTACTTCTTCTAAAATTGCTCCATGAATACGTGTAATAAAATATAAATTTTCAACCACGACGAGTATTGCTTGGTAAAATTCTTAAACTTACATACCTGAGATAATATACGGCTAAACATTCTTAGTCTAGGGCGGTTATTTAAGTAGGGAATTGCCCGAATATAAGCTAATGTGGATTTTCGCTTCAAGTTATAAACAGTTTACCGATTAAATTATTTAAAAGCATATTATGTATAAAGAAGAAATTTGCGGGTACGGGGTAAGCGACCGCATACATGCACAATGTTTTATGTGCATCAACATCCAGATCCCAGTCATCACGACCGATCGGGAGCCCCAGTTTGAGTAGCGTAAGAATGTGCGTTCGATACTCGGCCAAAGGGTTGACTTCTCCCATCTGAGGTTAGCGTATACAGAACCTTTCTACACATACTTCGAAAATATGAATTGTGAACATGTATTCCGCTTATTGCAGTTCCCTAAACACTAACGACTGATGCTTTTACGTCGCCCTAAAACACTCAACCCTGAACCATTTACGATTTTTCTTCTCTGCTGGTAGTTGAGAACAATCTTCGCAGCATCCAACTGGACCTTATCCCGAAAAACTTTCATTTTGAACGTTAATCAGTTCACATTAGTTCACATGTAGGATTGCAGCCTCATGATTATATTCGTGGAGGTAGAACTCGATAGGTTGTGTCACTAATGTGCTGCGAAGCCTCGGGTCGACTTCTGCCAATTTCAGTGAACCAGCAGACCACGAGTTTGACGTGTGATGGTGAAACAGATTGATGCGTATCCTCACCGCGTAACTCTTTTTTTAGTCCGATTCCAGTTTACGATAGTTGTTATGTTTCTACCGACCACGTAGTGCATGACATCTTTTTATCTCTCTCTTGCTCTTCCTCTGACAGGAACCTGTCGTTAATCGGCGGATAAAACGACCTCGCACGCGTCTGGCGCCATATACGTCATTTAAGTTTATCAATTCAAACTGCTTTTTAATTAGACGAAGTATCCTGGTTATGATTTGGCCATCTGCGCAGAATTTAGAGCCGAGAAGCCAAACAATACACGACCGTCCGTGTTCCGGCCGTCTATCAGCGCAGAGAGGTCAACAACACTTACGTACGATACGTGATCTATTTCAGGAATGGTGCCGAAATGTATTAAAGATGGTTAACAACTGGCAAACCGTCGCCAACAAATGTTTCAAGGCTTTAAACTAACAGTGAATAACTTAACGTGCATTGAAAACATAAAAAAATTACAAAATTAATAATATGTTCCAAACTTTTCAGAAAGTGCGGAAAATTCCGAAAAGGTCAAAATTCGCTGTAACCGAGTAAACTTCAGTTTTGAATGTATAAAAGCACATCCAAGCATAAAAACGAATAAATAACTAAAAATCAAGAGAATAACCTTGTTAAATAATTTTTAGTGGAGTTTGCACTTAAATATCCTTTAGCAATCAGTGTACTATTAATTTTGGCCGTTTGTAAACTGCCAAAAGTTGAAGCATAGACTCCAAAACGGTTTTCAAAGCATTGACTATACTTTTTACGGTTTCCATTATTTTGGATGGAGATGACTAAAGCAAACGGGTTTTCGTTTAAGTTCGCTGAGGCGAAAATCGGAGGAATATAATTTCACTTGAGGTCACAGGTTGAGAGGCCAGTCAGTGAATTATTGTCAGGTGCGTTCGTAGACATACTATTTTTGTCTAGTAATAGAATTTTCCATTCATCAAACTGCTAAGTAGGTATTGTAGTGTTAAAGTACGATGAGTTTCAGATTGTCCTTTATATAGTGCTGAATACTTAACGAGCTAACAGACGTTGATTCGTTTCTATGTGTTTATTCAAACCTTCAAAATAAGATATTTATTAAAATGAATTTACCGAAGTAGTGAGTTTTCAGACATTCTTTCTAGTGTAGATGGCAGTTTGGGTTATTTTCGTAGACTTACCAAAACATGAAAACTCCTGGCCAAGAAAGAAAAATATGCAAAACAAAATTTGGCAATGAATGTGCCGTAGATGAATTAAAACGTTTCTTCGAATAACTAACCTCTTTGTACGGTATTTTGCTGTCGGATGTCCATGTACTTTAACTTTTTATCTGCTGACTTAGGCCACAAAGCAGGCCACCTACTAGAGCTGTGCATGGTTCGATCAAAGGGACTATCCCGAAGCCTAACGGGGAACTTAAAAGCGGATACATCCCCGCTCAGTGTCTGGAGGCACCCGCCTACAGCAGTACATGCTAATGCTACTACTACTTCTCCTACTACTACTACTACTACCACCACTAGCACTACTACTACTACTACTACTACTACTACTACTACTGAGACTGAAGGTGGTAATTAAGCCCTGAGATGGCAGGTGTTAGCCAAGTGGGCTTTTGAAATTGAGCCGCAAATGGGCCGGCCCATTTCGCTCATTGTATGCTGCAATTTACCACGCTCCGTTTATTTTAATTACCACAATGAGGTCATTTGCAAACGAGGCCAGCACCTTTCTGAAGGAATAAATCTGGCGCAAATTTCGCGACTCATTCAGGGACGACCGTTTAGGATGCCGAAAGTTGCGGCTTTCGATCTTTTGTGTACCCATTTTTATCCACCGTAAATGGGAGTCATTTTGCTGCACATTTTGAAAGGATACTTTCAGAATAAAGTGCCCCCTCTCACAAGGCAGGGTCAAACGTAACGGAGATGTAAGCATTTGGGTCTTTTTTGACCGCCGTTGCGTGTTAATCCTTCAGGAGAGGCACGCAGTTGTCATGCCGAAAAGTCCTTCACTTTGGCCTGACCACAGTGTTGGCCGTAAGAATTGTTTAGATGCTCGCTCGGTTAGCGTATCACTGTCATGTGCAAACAGGCGCCGAATCGGCGCCCGCCGATCACACGTTGGGCCGATTTGATACCCCATTGGTCACTAAGGCCGCAACCGCTTGAGCCAATCCTTGACGGGGCTGTCGGTGGCAGGATTAAAGGTTGTGCATCCTAACAGCGCAGCATGAGTACCAGCAGGGCAAGAAAACGTCCGTTGAAAACTGAGGCCACCAGAAGACGGCACAATGTTCCCCCACATTTCCGTTATGTGGACGTTGTTCCTTTTTGCGGCAGCCATCGAAGCCCTCCATTTCCCGGCGGAGTTCACCATGCAGGTCATGAACTACCCAAACATCGTCACACAACGAGAGAAATGTCTCCCAGGACGTGGTCTTAACCAACTGCAAAAGACGCTGGTTTGTGATCCAAGGGAAATTTTGAACCCCGATGAGGGTAACTTCTTTTCATTCGATTATTTATCGATTAGTTATCCATGGGATAAAAATACTGAGAGCTTCCTCCTGCAGTGTAAGGGAAACTGGGTACAATGAGAAAGCGAGTGATATATTTTTTTCGGATTGGGAATTGGCTGCCATAACTTACGGTCCTTAAGTTTCGAAATAAACCGCATTATTTCGTTGAAAAAAGAGGTAAAAGTTAAGTAGCTCAATTTATCGATGTATTTTATTTTTTGATTGTCTGTTTAGTTGCTCAGCCCAATTATCATTGTGAGGGCACAGAATAAATTAAAAAGTAAATTGTGCAATGCAGAAGAGACAGGTATTTTCAGAAAAAATGTAACTTAAATTCCTTGACTAAAAATGCGTGCAGTTTAAGACCATAAATGTGCATACGGCATTATTATCGGGCTAGTTGATCCTGGCCTGTCTACTGATGTCGTTTATTGGTTGAAATAGTGTGAAATAGTGTTGAAATTGACCAATGAAGACCACTAGTTTTCTGGTGGTTCGTATACTTAATTAAAGCGAGGTCGACGTCTGCCCCATCTAAATCACTCTCTACGCCTACACCCAGCATATTGAATGGGATAAAGAAGTCAATATGATGGGATGTGGGGCTCGTCTCAGTGACTGCCGAAATAATAACACCCCGTTTTCGCGTGTCACACACAAACGGACCTCCAGCGTCACATAGGTATAAGTACACAAGGTGGCGTATCTGATTCAACGGAAAGGAGGATGGTTCTCTCAGCTTGGAATAATTCATCAGTCCCGATCGTGAAAAACTCGGTGGCCTCAGCAGAATTCAAACTCAACTGTCCTATACACTGCCAAAGGTTGGTCGAGTAACTTGCTCTGACCTTGAATCAACTCACGGTACCCGGTTGGGTCCTCTTAACCCAGATGGTCAGAACGCTAAATGGTATTGAAGCCTTGCCCTTGCAGTGGTGAGTTCGAATTCGATCGCGGCCGCCGAGTTCTAACTACGCAATGACCGCCAGATGTGCAGATGAAGAAGGGCATATTAAATCGTATAGAGCTTTCCAAAGGAGAACCGAGTCATACCGCCAAACCACAAATTCCATTTGGTCATGATAGTTTTACACATGCCAGTTCCAGAGTAAGGAGATTTACGTCACAGGGAGCTCAACTCAGTATCGGTCTCGTCCCTTTATAGTACATCAGCGGCTAATCAGAGCCTAGGGACCACATGGAGAGGAGATTGGACGTAGCGGTCAAGGTGGTATGAACCTCCGGTAGTTAAGGATGAACGAAGAGGCAGCGCGCTTCGACTAACATATATCACTAGTATGCTTGGTGCCTATTTCGGTTAAAAATACAGGTATGCAGCCTGTATTCTGAACGGTTATCACTTACACCTGCCTCAAGTATTCTAACAGTGAGTAGAACAGTTGTGGACTGGCGACGCATTTCCTAAACTTGCAAGTAGTCATATATAAATTGTCCGGGTTTTAGTAGTCGATGTGGAGGAAACCATCGCTATATATCCAAATTATACGCTTAGACAAATTTCATTTGCGGAAAAATCGTTTTTCTCCGCAAGTCTGTTAAAAACCCTGTCCCTTCCTTAGTAATTCGCTCCTGTACAGAGGTATCAATTGCCGCACTACAAAGAGCAGTGAAAAAAAACTTGGGGTCATGTTTATAACGCTATATTAGTTCCAATACATAGTCACCCTATCGTACTACACAGATGATTTGGTCTGTCACAACATTTCTGTGGCTAAATCTCTAAACAAATTTTGAATGATAAAACGATTCTCACTGAAAATAAAATGGGAAAGGATACTAAACGAACACAACAAGCAGAAAACTGAAATATGTTTGCTGGTTCAGTCGAAGCTCGTACTCGCCCTTCGATTTAAGATGAAAATACATAAGTTACCCGCTTTTAAATTTTATTACAGGCGTCGAAAATTTGCCTGAAGTTATAACTTCTCAAATAACCATATGGTCCAAAACCAAGGTTATGGTTGTGGTAGCAAAATTCCCTATATAACGGTATGTATTAAGCTAATAATTTCAGACAGGCTTTTGCACAGGATATGGAGTTAAGCTTCCAAGTATTATGGGTTTTAATTTAACACTCGAAATTTTATCATAAATTGAGTCGAAATCAGTCAACTCAATATTTATATATATATATATGTATATATATATATATATATATATATATATATATATATATATATTAATAGTGAACTGACAAAGACAGGGAGCCGGAATGGCCATTTCGGCTTATTAATATCAGCCAGTCATACCCAATCCCAAGTGTGGAACACATTGGGATTGGGTATGACTGGCTGATGACGGCTAATAAGCCAGAAATGGCCATTCCTATCTCCTAATTTTGTCGGTTCCACATTATTAACATATGCTACACGTCGCTATGCGACTGCCTGTGAAGTACTCTAGTCTGAGTTCCAGGGCACAACGGAACATAAATGTTCTTAAGCAGATCGGTGAGCCACACACTATCATATATATATATATATATAAATATATATATATATATATATATGGTTCTGTGGCAAAGCGTTGGGCGTAAACACTCAACAAATTAATCACCTGGTTTCTTGTCCCAGGTTTAAAGAACTTGGGGTTAGCTATGTTTGGCTGGTATACGAAGGTAAGGTAAGGTATACGAAACAATAACTGTTCATTCTAATCTTCGTTGTACTTGCCGGTACACTCGCTATCATAGGTTGTGCAGAGAGTTAACACCGCATTGCAATTTACTTGTTTGATTAATCACCACAATTACACCTGCTGTAAAGCTCATAAGCTGCATGGTACAACCATGTGCTTATTTTCAAGGACAATGTCGTGTGGCTTATCACATTAACAGCAGCATATGGGCATGCTAGACCATGTCATTTTCATCTTCAAACGTCTGCAATACTAAAAACTTCGAGTAAATGTTGAGAAAACAAAAACGTTTTTAATAAAAATCATACGTTTTCAAGTAAAATGTCAAACTATTAACTGCAATCTGCCGTCAGACGAAGTGACCCGAAGGAGTATGATTCTTCAGCGTCCCTCAGAATGAAAGAGTTATTGAAACTATTCTGCTGAAAATTAGCTGTAGTTACTCTGAATACAAGTTTCAAATGTTTATCAAATAGGTCCTGCGCGGGAGTAATTCCCTTTAAACTTTGAACGCTAATTCAGCTTTTTATTCAGAAATCAATGACCATCTTTCACCAAATCAAGCTCAACTTCGTTACAGTTTAGACAACTGTGCATGGGCTCAGTCCTTGAGGACAGTTAACTCGCGGATGCCGGGCTTGTTTATTGGGAAGTAAACAAATTTATGTGGTCCTACACTAACTGTTTCAATTCTGTTAACCGTTTAAACATCATGGGATATTTAAACACCCTGTCGGTGCTGATCTTTGATGTGTTCCATAAACTAATTTCGGTTTTATTTTAGGCATAATTATTTTCTATAACATGAGGAATTTGCAGTCAGAGAATCAAATATATTTCCTAAACAGTGGTTGGTACAAAGACGAAAATAACATGCATGATTTAAAATAATTTGCTATGAGCAGTTTAGAATCACACCCATTGATTTTTTAATTTTGCCATGTAATGTGAACCAAAAAATCCTAAAATGTAATCTAGCCTAGGGAAAACTACTCATTGGAATGGTAACAATGATTACCCTAAGTTTAATCACGAAAGGATGTGGACTTTTAACTGAGCTTCTTCCCGGCCACTTGTAAAAAATGCATTTTTCACAGGGGTTTTCAATATTCGTAAAAATTCAAATATAATATAGTCAAAACATGAATAAACATAATTTTCTTGTACTAATTTGATAGCATGTTGCGTCCTTGCTGTCGAAAATGTTATACTTATGAGAGTTAAAGGACTTTGGTGTATATATTCCAAAATTATTACATATATGTGCTTATAAATATTGTTTAAAACTTATAGAATAGAGTCCAAATCAATTACCGAATTTCGTAACTCTCATATAACATATTAAGAGCACAAAAAAAAGTTATGATTTTCCCTACAAGGAAAGTATGCAGCATGTGGTTTTGAAACCCCAGAGGAAAATAGAACTACAGGTCAAGTTTATTTTTTTCGCAATTTATAAACTCTCAAAGCCGATAGATATCCTCCGTTAATGTACACAATTTAAACAAGAGGTAATTTGCTACCCAATTAAAACAAGAAATCACATATGAATTCATAAGAGCGCCAAATGAAAATATTACCTTTTCATACTGATTGAGTAGTGATTTGTGTCGAGTGCGGTTTCTGCAAATGGCCTGATAAAAGCGTATTAACAGCCGGAGCCTCGTTCAAAGGAACTCTCTTGGGCTTATGCTGCCTACCTTAGTAATAATTCATTATCGAAAACACGTTTGCGAATAGCCATTCACATTTCGGTTGTTTCAATCACCTGGTTCGGCTATTCTACCGAATACCGGAGTTTGCTAAGAAAGGCCATAGCAATTTCTCCGGATGTATACAGAAGAACTGCAGGAAGAGCTTCATAACAGTTCCATAGTCTTAGAAACACATTTGGAGAGATATGAAACAGAAACCACGGATAGGCTTATTCGTTGAAAATATTACATTTGTTTACATTTGTCATTTTTAGAACTGAACGAATCTCACTCCAGGTATTGACACACATTCGGTTCGAGCAGCTTGATACTGAACCGAGCCTCGGGATTAAAATTGAGTCTTGAGCTTCAACTCGCCAGTAGGGGGCTTGCAGGGGTGCGATGCCCAGCTCGCTTATGCCCGTGTGTTAATGAGAGCAGATAAATCAGTATGGACTAATTTATTCAGTCTAAACTGACCGTATATCCAACACAATTACGATTTTTGTTTCAAATACACCCATGTGCAAAAACCTTCCAGCATGACTGTGCAACACGTTTTAGCAGTTGCCTGTAATAACAGTGCTGCTTAGATCCTCGAAAGAATTTTTGGTCTAATTTCGAGAGGCCCTCGTACGTCTAAGCGACCTGCGAGAGACAGTTAAAGTTTAAAAAGATAATTCAGGTAAATTAGCCTGGACGACGGAGATCAGTTTGTAGTTTGGCCCCCTCCGTGTTTGCATGTGGGAGTTCCCTTCGATCCTTCATGTCTATGGTGCGCAGTCGGTGAACCGATGCTTCTAACGTCTCCGCAGTAAGTGACCAATTTAATGCAAACTTAACTGAAATTCTGAAATGCATTAAAGATTGGAAAGGAGAACTTACGTGGAGATGTAGTAGTAAACTATCACGCAGCATAAGCTAAAGATATTTTTTATACGCCAGGATGCCGGTGTGTTAATTTATGTCTTCTCAGCTGCGAGCGGAAACTGAACCCGGTAAAAAATGACGACTTAAGTAATATCCAGTTTTGTTCCGATGTCCAATTACCTTAAACATTTAAATAATTTTCTTAAAAAAGGTAATCAAAATTATTCTTTCCTGTACTGATGTGGTATAAACTCACATCTTCATATTTTATACACAAAGGAATGGTATATTTCGGTATTTAAAAAGTGTTCTTATTCCCGAATATTTTTGATCCTGACCTGCCATGGTCGTTGCATTTAGGGATTCCTGACTCCAAGCTTTCCATGTAAGGAAAAGTATACATTCCTCTATGCCAGTAAGAAGATATGGTGCAGTTTTCATAAGAATTTGCAATTAATGTGGACTGTGTGACACACTTCATGAGGGGCAATTATTAAACGGATGAATATGAGGCTATTTGAATGAACATTTTTTAGGGTCTTAAAAGTATCATAGTTTGGAACTTTATTTAAAACCAAAAGATAGCCTTTCTTCAAGTAGAGCATTTAGAGAAGACATGATTACCTGTGGCGAGTAAAAGAAAGGATATTGTTGTGTCTTTTTCGTGTAAAACATAAGAAATGGAAAACATGCATGTTATCTAAGTAGATAGTTTTTACTGAGTACGTTTTATGCAGGTGGCAAAAGAAAGTTTATGCAAAAGCCGGGATCTTGGCGTATCCGAAATATTAAACAATTGTGCTGTAAGATAATCGATATTACAACAAAAGTAATTTTTCCTAATGGAAACCTCATTGCAGAAACTTGGTTAAATTTTCATGAGATCGTTCACTCACTGAGAGAGAGAGAGAGAGAGCGAGACAAAAAGAGATAAAGAGCGATAGAAAATAAAGGCTCCGAAAGTAGAGATAGGTTTCACCGTTTGACTTTGTGCGCCTTCTTTCACAAAATGTAGACAGCACATTGGGACTGTGCTGGACCCACTGATGAGCTAAACCTGTCACAGCTGCGTCACGCAGAGGCACAAGATCAGCGGAGTTTGGCTGACTGTGCTTTTATCTAGTACCTATGAGGTTAATAATTACATCTTTCTATACTCCTAATTGCATGTTTGCAGCTTTTAAATATAACGTGGTAATTCCGCAGTAGCTGATGGATTTAAACTAACATTCTCTTACTAACTATCCAAACAAGCCTAAAAGTTTTATTCCGAAGGACTTTACCCAAGTTAACGCTAAGTTCCTCTGAAAATAAACAAAATTCTCAGTATCTCCTCTATAAAATGTTTCACTGAATTAACGTCCAATCGTCAGATGACTAAAAAGTTCACACTGTTGACCGCTATTTTCGAAGTAAAAACTATGACACAGCCGCCCATCACTGTGTCCTTCTTTCTGGCGAACACACTAGCAGCTTCTGACTGATGGACAGGTTTATGATTGTTTGGCTCTGCGAGATACGCACACACGCACACAGAAAGAGAGAGAGACACCTACACTCGATTCAGGCTCTTTAATTTTGCACTTGAAGAGCCTGTGATGCCGTCTCGCCACCCCATACTCACCGCAAGTTCGTCCACGCTGTCCGACCTCTGGCTCAGTCTTGGCACCGAAAAGCCTTCTCCTGATGTTTGTGTGATTGTCCTCGATATGCCACTTCATGCGTGTGTGTGTGTGTGTGTGTGTGTGTGTGTGTTTACCTTAGGAGTCGGCAACCTTAACTGCACTCAATTGGCCCGCATTTGGATGTCCGACCGAGTGGACTGCTAAGGCCGACACGCTGGCTGACAGACGAAGTTGAAACTTCTCGCATGTCGAAGATCAACCTCTCTCTGTGTTTCTGGCTGTAGACGAACAATGTGCCCCGGCTTGGTACTGTGCCAGCCTTCTAAAAAAAACAATTAAACGAATTATATGTTTGCGTGCATTCACCCCTTCATGAGATTTTTATTATGCAGCCATCCGGTTCAAGTGTAGAATACGATCAGAGAGGTATGTAATGTGGCACGTAGGCCCAGGCTGTGTAAATTGGGATCAGAAATGCTACCCCTATACTCTTAATGGGTTAAAATCCTAGTCAAGGCAAGCCTGTGACCAGATGACCGGACAGTTCCAGGATTTTATTCAGGAGAAGAAGATGAGATTTCTGGAGCAAGAAGTTTATGTCCCTGACGTTTCGGATTCTCACTCTAACTTCTCATCAGAGGAAGTGGCTGATAAAGGTAATAGAGGCACCAGGTGAGCTGCAATTATAGTACGTACTGACCTTGCAATCACATGCGTAGTACACTTAGCATCTCTCGTGATCACCGCAGAGGTTCGGTATTGATGCGATGATGGCTTGGATGTCCACGTCCGAAACGTTAATCACCGGATTTTCATCATTCTTCTTGGATGTTGGGGTGACAATGACCCGGCAATTTGGCTTGCTGTCATTGAGTATGTTGGTCACCCATGTCCTTCCCACGAGACTCATTCTTCTGCTCAGGTGATGACTCAGCAAATTATATGGGAACGAGAAGTCATGGCGCTGGTTAATGGACTGTGGCCTGAAAATCATGACTCGAACAGTTGGCGACTCACACGTTTATCATCTCTTACGAGGGGTTCAGCCTCGTAAAACTTGAAACCATGGCTAGGTCCCAACGAGTGATCTGCAACCTGAGAGCTAGCGTCTTTTCCTTCTCACCACAGCTGCATTCTCGGCCATTCTCGTCTAGATTTATCTTCCGGTTTCTTTGACATAGCTGCTTTGTGTACAACTGCACCAGAACTGATAAACGACGCCAGACGTTTCCTGCCGTAGCAGTGGGTCTTTCGGCCCCATTACCCGACGCATGCTGGTTGCCTCTGGCCTGTATGCAACCCCAAACCAAAGTGGAGTACAAAAGCGGCTGACGGCTTCAGATACGTTCTTACCATAAGGGAGAGCTCGCCAAAACATAAGGCTGGTTGAAAATGGTCTGTCGTGTCATTTGCATATGCAATAGTTAACAAAGTTACGCTGATAGTCATTCGCTCTCAGTACCCATCGAAGGTATTGTACTTCGGCAACCTTGTCTTCCGTTTCACTGCAATGCTTCTCAAGGAGACGGTGGAGCGCCCTTACATTACTACTCTTGTGACTGCTCAGGTGGTTTCTGTTGCACTTCAGTACTTGCGTCGGCCACCACAACCTTTGCGGCAAATGAAAACATCCAGAAAGGCCAGCTGGTCGTATTCTTCCTCCCCCATCGTAAATTGAATGTCCGGGAAGACGGCGTTGAGACGTTCTTTGAATGGGCTGTGTGGCACGGAGGCACAGACTGTGTGAGTTGCTATCCGAACTGCCGCCCAAATGCTCTTGCTGTGTTTAAATCACGGTGAAGTGTAGGTGTGGAACATAATGGGTGTGGCACGGGGGCTCAGGCTACGTGAGTTGGGATCCGTGCCACTGTTTCCATTCTTTTGCTGTCGTATTAAAACCCTGGTCAGATGTTTTTTGAGGACAAAGAAGCGTAGGGATACGCTTAGATGTGGAATTCGCCTTGCCTGCTACCTGTGTCCGACTCCGCCTCGGGTATTTTTGACTCCGGGCAAGGGTGGGTGAGGAAAGAGAGAGAGTGCGATAGATGCAGCGCAAGTCTACTATCACTTATAACTATCAAATGCACAAGCCACTGCGTTTTCTTTCAGTCTGCTGAGGCATAAGGTGGACATCGTCCAATTTGACGGTAGGTCTGTCGTGTCATTGTGCAGCGAAGCTGTAAAATATTGCGAATCCAGGGTTGTACTCGACAGGGAGAAGGTTAAAAAGGGGCACCCCAAGATGTGTTTTGGAATCCTTGAGTCAACCTTTCGGGTAGGATGATCTTTTCCAAAATCCTTTGGACAAGGAGTTTTGGGCAGGTGAAGTGACCTCGGGGAGCAAAACGCATCTGACGGGCTGGCATGCTCAATGTCACCGCCGACATATGATTTTAATATTGGCTCTCACATTTACATGCCGATTTTAGTCTATAAATCTATAAGATGATATGCCCATAAAATTGGACGGGTGGAAAAACAGGCGTAGCATTCGGGAGATCGTCTCCGAGTCTGCCTTGTCCACGCACATCATCTAGTCCACGTTCGCTTTCATCCGTCACGATCTCCCATTCGACGCCATTAATTAGTCCTAATGCGTATAACTCCTCTTTTAACTTTCGCCGTACAGTTATTTGCACAAACCGAACTCTAGTTCGCCATTATTATTTTCAATCGTTCAAGTCATTTTAACCTTTTACTTACTAGTGTTCCTGATAATTGAACAACAAAACTTTTATTGATATTTTTTTATTAAATTGACTCTCCTAAAGGAGTGTGTTATGGTAGAATAATTCGTGTTGTATTCTGTGTTAATAACAAACAAATGTCTTAAAGAAAACCTAGAGGCATTAACTTGTCCTTCAACCGCATGTTTGGTCTTCTGGGTTGCCACATCGACAACCTGTCCGCACAAGATCATCATCTATACCTTCATTTTATCTGTTGCATTGCCGAAACTTGAGTGCCCCGTTCGAAGTGTGTAAACGGAAATATTTCACCCAGTACGACGATATCCACCACGTGCCCAAAAGAGTAAGCGCAGAGTCATTGACTTGCACTGACATTTATTCATAGCGATAATAGGCTTGCATAGCATCTAACCTACCACCACAGCCCTCAGCTGCCTTGCCTTGATGGCAGGACAAGATCAGGATGATCGGAGGTGAACGAGGACGCAGTAACCGAAAACGTTTAACGACCTGGTTCCCATAACCTCAATCGGACTTCAGTATGGCCCCATCGCATTTGACGTTATTCAAAGGGCCATGATCATCTTATTGAAAATTAGCCACTGCACTCGAATTCTCGGTTCTCCATTCACTGCAAAAATACTCCTGAATTATCCCATTGGCTGACCGTCTTCCAAGCAATGACTTTTGACATTTCATAAGAGATGTAAGTGGCCTGATTTATTATAGTAATTAATGCTCTGAGTCGCGAAGAAAAAGGGTTTCCAGCATTGACCAGTCTTTCCCTTCCCTCTCCTACACAACTGTATACTTTCAAGCCTATCAGCTGCCTGGTGATGGAAGAGGACTTAGTGGCTGACGAAGCCTAAAGATCCGTCTACACGTGCCACAGACGTTATTTTCCTCACTCTATGTGCTCAGGGCCTTTTATATATCGCTAGTGGGAATTTCATAAAAGTTGTATTGCATTGGAGTCTCTGAAATCTGAATTCCTTTTCTGAAAATGATCGAGTTCTCTTGGCACTCGGCACACTTGACAGTTCGACCGTCGATTTCGACGAGGTCCACCGTATGCTCCACACCAGGTGGTGCAGGGACGGTGACTTGCGCGTGAATTAGTTTTAAGTGATAGTAGCCTTGCGCTGCAGCTACCGCACTCTCTCCTCCTCCCCCACCTGAGCCCGGTGTCGGCACACTTACACACCACGACACACACGTGCGCGGTGTGTCTCAAAACTTTGCTATTGTACATGATCCGCTTGTGGCCAAGTTTTAGCACCTCTTCGCACACCCTGCAGCCAGTGAATCACGTTGCCGTGCTCGGATCGTCCGTCCAACTTCAGTCGCTGCTCTATCCGCGCGTTTGTGGGCGCAAACCTATGCATCTCTACAATAGTAAATCATCACTGGGCACGTAAACTAATTTTTTTGTGCGACAGTTGCAAAAACCGCCTGTGGCACTCGTAGCCAGAGCTTACGCATGTCACATCAGTGCAGCACGTGAACAGAGATGTTTTGTTTACTACCGATACCCTACCCACCATCCCTGTCGAAGACCGAGTTAATGACCATGTAACGGGTAGATCAGTTGATTTTCAAGTTGGGCTGGTGGACGAATGGAAGGAACAAAAGACTTAAAACCTATAGTCAATGTCTGTATCCATGAAATGCTAACCAAAATTGCGAAATTCTTTTTTGTAATTAATTCATGTTGTAATATCGACGATCGCACGCCAGCATTTCGCACTAGTTAGGATACGCCAAAATGCCAGCTTTTGAATGCAAGCCTTTTTGACCGCATAAATGTATAATGCTAAACACTAAACGACTGCTTAATTATTACGCAGTTTTCTAAAAATGGTCAATGCTTTTGTAAAGATTAGTACACTTTGTCAAAAATATAAGGAAAAACATTGGTTCTTGCATTCATTTGTTAGCCAATCACATTTTCTTCAAAGTTTATATCTGAAGAAAGAGTAAATTTTTGTGCATAAAATGTTTTAAATTTAGAGGTTTTTGAATACCGTACACTTTTCACTCAAATAACATCGTACCTGTTCATTTATAAATGCTCCGCATGAAGTATAAAACATTGAGGAAGGTATGTTACAACTTGCATGGAAAACACAGGTTTTAGACTGAAAACCCGAAAGGTACATGTAACGGCAGATCCGGTTCAACCTCATTCGGAACTTCGAAAACGTTTTTTTAAATTCAGATAAACAATGGTAGATGGGCACTGACCGATCATTTACCTGACTCGCACGTCCCGTGTTGTCTTGGGGTTCACTCTCGAGCTCCGCCAGCAACCGTACAGTGGCTAGTAGTAGAGTAGGCAGATGAATATTGCCGGAAAAGACCATGGAGACTAAAAGGGCCATTTCTGGCTTATTTGCCGTCGTCAGCCAGTCATAACCAACTCAGGTGGTGTACAACCTGAGGCTTGAACCCGCGACCTGTTGATCAGAAGTCCAGCGCTCTACCCATTGGACATAGCTGGATGACGACTGCTAATAAGCCAGAAATAGCAATTTACGTCTCCCTTGTCTTTGTTGGTCCTGTAATTCTGCCTATAATAGTAGCTGTTGTGCGGCTGCTAGCGGTGCTCGAGAGTGAACCCCAAGTCACAACGGTACGAGTGAGTCCTTTAAATGATCGGTGAGTGCATGTCTAGCATTTTTAATATTCCCAATCGAAACAGGAAAAACAACGAGGCCCTGGCTCAATGATTAGAGCGTTGGATTTCTGATCAGCAGGTCGCGGGTTCGAACCTTGTGCGGGGTACCACCAGGATTTGGTTATGACTGGCTGAAGACGGCTAATAATAAGCCGGAAATGGTCATTTCCCGTCTTCCGTGTCTTTGTTGGTAATGCTATTCTACCTTGCTTTAAGATATAAAAGATGAAGTTGTGAGTCGCTACCAAATTAGAAAAGAAAGAAAGTATTTGTTTACTTTTTCTACGAGTTATATTTGAATTTATAAGGGTACAGCAAATCGAATAAAAAGCATGCATACTATTTAAGTAGCCATTTTTATTGAATAAGGTTAAGTGGCTGAAAAGATGTTTAGTTAAAAGCCTGAGTTATCTTAGGATTAGGCTGCGAGATGATGAATATTGCAATCCCAATCAGGTACTTCTTCTTAATAGAAAGTGCATTTCCGAATTTGGGCTGCCCTGGTATGAGATCAGTCGCTGACCGTAACTGTGAAATTGTAATGAGAGCTCCTATGCTCTCTTGTCTGAGCGAAGAGATTAGATGAAGTTGACGGGCGTGGGCGCAGTTCTCACCAAGAAGGTCTTGGAACTTTCTAAGTTCCTCTTTGATGCTGCCAGCCGAACCACTGTATCTAGCCCTTTGCGTCAAACAACAGAGAAAATTGCGTTTGGTGGAGGGATAGGAAACGGACGAAGGGCTAAAGCGCTAAAACAATTCTTTCAACAGACAGCGGCACACAGGAACTTAGAAAGGTTTCTGACCTGCTAGAAAGGAACAGGTATCCTGACGGGTTTATTACAAAATATACTGCCAAGCGATCAAATAAGCCAACAACACTTACTCCCGAAAAGAAAACTTTGTTCCTGAAATTCCTCCTTAAAGGGGACGTTGTGAGTGGACTGCTAAGAAGACACCTCGATTGTGCTGTCTCATAAACCATCCCAAAAGCAAGGGATCAAATATTATTCTCTACCAACTCAGTTTTAGGCGAAGAAGGTAAGGATAAATTCCCATCACGGACCACCTCATAGTGCATTTATTCCTTCACTCGGCAGGACATATTGGTCGCACGAGTTGGCACCTATCCAAAAGCATACGATAACACTACCCTTGATGACTTAGCAATGTTAAAATTACGAACGTAAACAACGCCATTTCCGAATATGTTGTTAATTCAGGATATCGTTCGAACCGAAAAAAACTTTTCTGTGATTTATAAGGCCAAACCAAAGTACGCTAAGTTACTGGGTCAGCCTCTGTTCGCAGCAGCCGAGCCACGACCAAAGCGGGTCCTGTGTGCAGGGGAGAACCTCGTGCAGGTATTGCGCCTACTGTGGTCAAAGATCGACGAATCGCGTGCAACTCTTTGTGCCCTCCTGTTTTCTGCCCCTGGCATTAACCGTTAAAACCCTAACCACCTCTTATTATACCCTCACCATTTTCCATATCTCGCTTTTGTTTTAAGACAAACTTTAATCGAGTTCGCTGAATCAACATGCGGGCCAAATCAGGGTACGGCAGTCGTTATTCTTATTTGAAATGAGCCCCCATACCAAATGCCAAATATGGGGGAGTGTACGCGTGCCAAACATGGACACGCATAGGTGCCGCCTCATGCCGCACCACCCACTTTTGCCATTTAGGGCTCTCTGTGGGATATGATTCACCTGCGCCCAACTCTATCTCCGGTCTTTTTGACAATATCTTAACAACGGCCACAGGCGTGTAAGGGAAGAGAGTGTGTGGTAGATGCAGTGCAAGTTTAATATCACTTAAAACTAGTTTGCGCACAAGTCACCGTCCTTGCACCACCCTTCTGTGGAGCATATGGTGGACATCGTCAGAGTACGACGGTCGAAAGATGTTTCACTCGACTGCGTTCCCATTTAAATGAACTGCTCTGACGAAAATTTATCGAAAGCAAACGTTGGTTTGCCAACTAGTCTTGTGAACACTGCTATAGGAATTTTCTGAAATGCAAATCAAGGCAGTCATTGTTTGTGCGAGGGCAGCATGTTAGAACTTGAGAAGCAGGATGAATAAAATTTCCAATAACTTCACGCAGGACAGTAGCAGACCCCTTTTAGGTCCAAAATCGTAGAGAATGCAAATTCGTTGAAATATGCTTTTGTGGTTTTAGACAGTGCAGTTTTAAGGATTGTTAAATAATTTTCCCTCTTCAATATAATAAAAATACAAGGACAGTATGACCTTGAAATTAAAAACTCATATTGGACCTCAAAAATATCCCGTGGGGAGGAGGTAAACTCAAACAAGATTTCGCCATGCCTATTGGGAAAGAATACGTTTTCAGTAAATTTTCAGACTTCACTTTGGATTTAGCCTACCAATTTGGATTTGAATTTCAAACTCTCATACACTTTGGGGTCAGAAGTGTCTGACCCTGGACTTGGAAGGTTACCAATTGACGACTCAATTCGATCCTCGTGGGAGTATTTCAGAATGGCTGGAGGGCTGAGAGATAAGCTTTGATGAAAACGCCCTAATGAGAAATTTATTACATTCTAAAGCAAGTGAGCTCTAGCTGCACCTACGGAAGCCTGGTACACGTAGCGTTAACCTGTTCGCGTGGGGTCCGCGTAGATATCCTGGTTAGTCTTATCAACTAAAGCGCTTGTGCCCACCTTCGGTCAAGTTAACATTCTTTTAACATCGGAGGCAGTGGCTGAGAGGAGGAAAGAATACGGGAGATGATGCGCAAGTCTACTACGCTTTCAAGTAATTTAGGGGCAGAGAGGAGGAAGAGGCGATCACTGTAACATAGTGTTTATTGGTCAAAAGTTCCAGATTCCCGCTCGAACCCATCATCAGAGGCCTTTGCAGAAAAGGGTCTGCAATTTACGAGCAGTTAACCGTTGCCGCATCTACGCGGTGGAGGTCACCGCTTGTGGTGGTCTAACTATCAGTAAACTGGCTTAAAACTTATTTCTTTCGTCGTCATTAACGTTACCACTTCACCGTGCTTTACAGAGTCTCTCTTTATCTCGTTTTTTTTTCGCACCAGTGAAGTTGCTGAACCGACAGCTGCTCGACCTGCAAGCCTCCCTCAACAGCGATAAGAAGGCTTGTGACGAAGCTTACCCGCGTCCTACCGTCGCTGTCGCCCTAGAGAGGCGCATGCAACTCGGGTGAGTGTACTGTTGGGCTCTACATGACGGTCCACAGTTGGCTTTTGGTGGACTTGAGACTTCGTGGGTTATCTCCTAGGAGACGTTCTCCAGAATTACGATATTTGGCGGAATTTTTATATTTTATTGTTTTTAACGTACAGTTAAGAGCTTATAGTACAGTGTTTAAGAGCATATTCAGTGTTTATAAGAGTGTTGAAAAAGTGAATCAGGTTAAAAGGGTGTGTGAATGGTCTATTTAACATTAAACGATATGTATGCACATAATTACAAAAGAGGTTACAGGCATATTAAGCTATGATGTATTTAAATATATATATATATATATATATATATATATATATATATATATATATATATATATATATAGTGTGTGGAAGGCTGGCGTTCACTGGTCTGGTTAGGGAACATGAATGTCTCGTTGTGCCTTGGAGTTAACTTTTAAGTCCTTGCAGGGATTCACATAGCAAGTTGTCGTTTATGATGATAAGGTGGAATTTATAGAGACAAGCAAGACCGGAATGGCCATTTTTGGCTTATCAACCGTCATCAGCCGAACATACCCAATCCCAGATTTGGATCAGTTAAGGTTCGAACCCGCGATCTTTGGTCATCGACTGTCACACTCTAACTTATCATCATAAACTACCAGTCGCTGTGCGACTGCCTGCGAGGACTCTTCATTGAGTTCCAAGGCACAGCGGGACATGCATTCTCCGTAGCTGGATTCGTTAGCACCACACTATTATACTTCATATTCCTGATCACAACAGACAGGACAATGTGCCTCTGGCTCAATGACAGAGTTTTACAGTCAGTGACCAAAGGTCGCGGGTTCGAATCTCAACTGATCCAAATCTTGGATTGGGTATGACTGGCTGATAAGGGCTAATAAGATAGAAATGGCAATTCCCGTCTCCCTTGGCTTTGTCTATTCCGTTCTATCACCAAACAAGCATCGATTTTTTAGCATGTTTGGAATGATAACTGTTTTCTGGACATAACTTCACTTCTGACAATAACCTGGGGAATTGGCGTCAAAAATTTAACAATGAAGATTATTATTTTCCGAAAGCACCTATATATCTTTTGATTCTAAGGTTGCAGTTGATCGTCGGTTAGAAGTGTATCCCATTCCGAATATGGAAGAGTAGGTTGGAGGAAGTTAGCAGTCGGACGAGGGCGCCCGACCGGTGCCGCGAGAGCAAGCCGCGTCGTGCCTTGATCGAGAGTTGGTCTCGAAATTGATAGGTCGGTTTGGATAACTGTGATTGGCCTAAAACAACACGGTCACTGATACGCAATGGAGGCGCCGTATTGCAGCAGACGCTCGTAGAAGGGCATCTACCAAGTTTTTGAGCATCGAAAGGGAAGCTAACACGCTCGCGATAGGTGCTCCAACGGGCACTTCGATCGCACCTAGTCGTTGCTTACGGACTTGATGTCATTATCCTATGAATGCCACCCACATAGACGATGCAGGCATTCACAGTGGGCCTACAAGATAGTTATTGCAAATATCTTAGGCTGTGGTGGTTTGCTGACTACTGTGAGGAGAGTTCTAGTTTGGAAGACGAAGAAGAAGAAGTGGCGATGACTGGAGCATGGTCTGACGTTTCGGATTCTATCTCGAACTCATACTCATAGACACTTGCAACAAAGGATACTTGGGGCCCAAGTTACGCAATATTTATAGGGCGTGGTTCCTGGAACTGGCTTGTTCGTTTCCATCTGTTCTATTTTGCTAACCAAACCTGTTGGAAGACCACAGGAAAGCATCGAGCATGCACAGTTAACAAGGTACGCCGATCCGTCAGTATGCAAGGGCTTTAATATAAATTAGGTTTCTTGCGTGGAGATGGATTCCAACTGAGCCAATTATAGTTAAGTACTTCACTACAAGGAAAAAATTAAACTTTAAAGGCTTACAAAAGTCATTTTTTGGTTGGTACGGGCACATGCAAATGAAGGCACGAGCCTGCTTCAGTTTTGCACAAAGCACTATTCCGTGTGGATCGGGTTCTCAATTTTTGAGACAGAACACGAAAAACTTACCTCCTTAAAATGCAAAAAGACCTCAGTGTGAAAGAGTAGTTCAGATTCATTCTTGTTCACGAAGACTTGATTTCAAAGTACAGACCACTGTTGTGGGAACAACCAACCAATCGAGTGAAATTCCGACTGCCAAACTTTGCCCACTGAACTGTTACTGCTTGTATTTTCCGTCAACACTTGCGACAGGAATTTGGAGCGTACTCGATATCTTACCCGTTTTCAGATCTTCAAATGGCGAACTCATCGATTACGCCGCGGTCTACTCATACTATTTGCTGGAATCCTGGAAATTGCCGGGGCACTGCAAATCCAAACTTGACCGCATTATAATCTTCTATTCTGCCGATGACGGTGTGGTAAGTTGAAACAGTGCCAAAATATTTTTCCCTTCGCTAAAGCAGTCATTCCCAAACTTAATCTTGTTTTGTTCACACATCGTTTTCGTGGATTTTTACTGACCTCTGGAGTTAAGCCATCAGTAACAGGGAATCTGCCAGCACAACTCTCTCCACAAGGCAATGATGAATTCTCCATTTGTAAAGCCTCACGTGCGCATGTTATTTGTCAAGGTTTGGATCTAGCCTAAAATGAAGTTCCGCTTGAACTAAATAGTTAAGACTTAGTCTTTGTGAATGAATTAATTTTAGGCTTTATTGGATACCCCCTCGATTGTATTTAAGGCCAGAAAGAGTTTCAAGAACGCGACAGTTCGACCAGCGAGAAAGCTGACGTCCACCGTGTGCCTCATGTAGGTAAGGCAGAATGCTTGTGGCAGTTTAAAGCACAGAAGAAATCTGGCCTCTATGACCGTTGGGCCCGGTCCGGCCTGGAAATAGGAGGTAGACGCCAAGCGAGAGGCCATTATACTCTGTACAGAATAATTGAAGAACCGACTGGAAAAAGATGCCAGCCGGATGAGACCCGCGAGAGCTATGTCCTGGGGTGTGAGAATGGCGGAGTCTTCACAGCGACTTGAGCATTGACTGACCAGTTTTGACAGCAGTGATTGGCCGCGAACCGTACTGTGGCTGGTATGGACGTGGAAGTACTCACGAAAGATGCAGCAATGCAACAGAAACCCAAAGTAGGTCCACTAAAAAAAATCACGCACCGCACTTTATCCTCCGTCGCCCACCTGTCCGTAGTGACAAAAGAATCGCCAGAAGACCAGACTTAATCACGGGCGAAGTGAATGATGAAGCAAAGCAGCACGTCTACGCGTGCCACGTACGAACTGGACCACAGCACATGAAACAAGCTTTTGTGGGAACGAATGATATCTCACAAAAACGACGGTGTCATTATATATTCGCAAAGGTGTAATGATGGCCACATTGAGGAGCCCTAACTTGGACTCTTCGCCCCACAGTCAGTCCATTATACAACAAGGAAGACAGCCTTCCGAACCACGAGTCATAACGAGTAGTTATAGATTCTAGCGCAGTCCCTATTTAAAGGTAGTGGCCGTCCCTGCTTTACACAGCTAGTAATGTGGAGCATATCGCAACACGTATAATGGATGTGGGAGCAAATGACTTTGGTAAGTGGACGGAGGTATCGCAGGCACACCTTATAAATACTGCATTCCTACGAGTCCGCTACCACGCCTGTCCGCGATTATGGGGTTGAGAGTGAATCCGAAATATCCAGCGAAAAAAAGCTTCATTAACCGTAGTTAATATGCGATTGCCAGGTGGTAGATCAAAAGAAGAAGAGACGTTTACTAGAAGAGGCAATGGTTTACCAAATTCAGTGCAATTCTGAGATCTGCAACCCTATTGGAGAAACCAATCAACAGCTACAGACTTGAGTTCATGAGCATCAACTGGCCGTGCGAAGGTTGGACCCCACATCAGAGGTAACAACCCATGCCACATTGATCGTACACCTCTTCAACTTTGACGCCGTTGAAATTGTAGAGCTGAGGCAAGCATCGCACAGATAAAAGAAGCTTGGAAGTCCACCGACTGCTCAGTCAACCACCACATTAATTTACCGAAAATGGGGGGTGTGCCAAATATGAGCACGCGTCGGTTCAGGCTCATGCTGCACCGGTCACTTTTGTCATTTATAGATCTGATTCAAGTGTGGTGGCACGCGCAGAGACGGCTCCGGCTGCGCCAGCCACCTGCGCCCAACCCAGCCTCCGGTCTTCTTGACTATGTCTTGACACCGGGAACAGAAGGGTAAGGAAAGATAAAGTGCAAGTTTAAGGTCACTTAAAACTGAATTCACGCGCAAGTCATCGTCACTGCATCACCCTGCTGTGGAACAGCCTGTGGACATCGTCGGACTGCGACGGTCGAACTCACGGCTTGGCAGGCTATGCGCGGTGAAAGGCTGCATATAATGAGAGATGTGTGCATGATTTCCCAGTCTCTGAAAATGTGCAGACGCAAACACTACTTGAAACGTCAGACAGGCAATAAATCTCTCACGACTAAGAAGGCTTTTTCTTGGGAAATAAAAGCCTCCTTCCGGTGGTCGAGCCTCCTATACAGTAGTCAGAATCCTTGACGCGACTTCTTGTAGGAACCAGGCACGCAATGTTGTCGTATGAAGTAAAGAGGCGCGTCTCACACCTCGAAAATCATGTCATATTCAGCTCCTCAAATCCATGTATAAAAATGCAAATCCCTGAATTGTACTATGACGCAGTTACATAAAGAGTCTCGAGGATGTGCGGTATCGACCTTTCATCTGGTCAACGCCAGCGCACCTCAACTCATCAACGTATTCGCGCTAAAGTCGCTCAGCTGCCGACATGACTCGAATTCAAACGACTGCGAATGACTTGGCATGCTCCGATTACGGGGATTAATGCCGAATAACAAAGGGTGAGCTAGTTCTACAACAAGAGACCTCCTCTTCGACTAGGCATATCACCCTGATATGCGTTGCAGTGTCAGGCAAAAGCTGTCAGATCAGCAACAGACAGAGTAGACATCATCAAGTTACCTCCCAGAGCAGATAAATGTTTTCACGTGACCAATAACAAGCGTAATAAGAACAGCATCTTCGTAGTTAGACTGAACAGATTTTAGCTGATCCGTTGTAGGATCTTACTGTCGGAAAGTCGCTGATCCGGCCAAACTGTACGATCAAAGAACTGACATAAGGAAGGACAGTTACATGGTTCACGGGAATAAAAATTGAGTAGCCAACCATTTGGATTCCTTCTCCGCTTTGTATGTCAATTTTTAGACACAACATTCTCCTAAACAAATATAATCTGTTCCTGACACACCTAGTCCCACTTGGTTCATCCCTAATGGTCTATCATCTAGTTTTCTTTTTTAATAGTAGGCATGTTAGTTATCGCGCGAGGGCTTAAATCATCCCAAACTTTATTCAGACATTTATCAAAAAAATTGCCGTAATAACCTTTGACAAAAGTGCGTCCAGAAAACCAGTGCGGAGCGAAGGTTCACATATACTACGACGAGGGGACTCGGATGCGATGCAGCCAGGTGTCCCTAAGATATGACTGCTGAGATGGGATAAGTTGAGTGCAGAAAGAGCGTAGAAATACGAGCACGAAATCGGACAGGAGCAAACGAATTCCCGCCAAAAAGACGCATCGGATTTGGCACGCAAATACTAGTCACATTTTCAGCAGTCTCTATGTTTACTCACGACCCATTAGCGAACATGCAGTAGTAAAGGCGGACCAAAGTCGGACAAAACAACAAAATACGACACAGGTGATTGCAGTCCAGGCCGAGAAAGTACTACTACGTAGGCACCTGCAAAGCTGTAGCGACCAGTCCTGGCCAGCTCGGAGTATTCTTAGGCAGACGTGAAATACAGCGACGAACTCTTCAAGGGGGTGTGTAGGTGTGTTGAAAACAACCACTACGTTCACAACGGAACGTTGGGTCGGAATAGGCTTATCTATTGTACACGGCCTCGGTGATGTTGGCTGGGTGTTGCGCGAGAAAATTACGGCGTCCTATGAGTCGGGTATCGATCAGAAACTGTCAGTTGTTAACGGCGTGCGGCGGGGTGCCCCAGTTGCAATGAATATAACTGTTTGGATCTTGCAAGCATACACGCACACCACTTATGTCTGCATAGGTTCCTCAAAACTCAATCGATTTCATCAGCCTGTGGTGCAGCGATGATGGACTCAGATTTAGGTCTCGGTCATCACTGGCTGCTGACAGGAAATAAAACTGGAGATACCATTTCAGTGTACATTTACATTAAAAAGTAACATAATATGCCTACTGACTATGTTAAGGTAGATATACTATTTGTTCTAGCTCTACACAATGGCCGGTGAATACATCCGGCAGCGACTGCCAATCGAAGACATTCAACGCATTGCCGTGGAATCCTCTGCCCTGTTTAGATCCAGCATTTACGAGGGCCTCCTATACGTAATCATGCAATACAGGTACGTGCTGCTGTTTTTTTCTGATTGAAATCCGACAGGCTGCTCAGCCTATACGAATATGATAGCGGGACAGTATCCCTGACTCCGTTCCGTGTTCTCAGTTGACAAAAAACACGATCAACTAGGTGAAAAATGACTTTAAAAGGGTTTGGGGAGTAACGGGAATCACTTCACAACTCACACGCGGTTAGGGGAAGAAAAACTTACAATTCATATGTTCTCAAATAATTTCCATGGGTTTCAACACTATTAACAGAGAATCTGGCATTCATACCTATGAAACTCATAAGAAACTACAGGTTTGATACCGAGACGTCAAGCTCTGCATGCAAATCGGGATGAAGTAAGATGAAATAAAAATGCAGAACCTGGCTGGTTAATATACTTAAGAGAACAAACCAGAGGCCCTTTAAAGAGCGGGACTGTTATAAAAAGCCCAAAAGAGGAAACAAGAGGCTTCAAGATGTCTATGCACAAGCGCGTTTGACCGGATACACGGGGTGTCAGAAGACATGAAACATTAACCGAAGCATTTACAGCCACATTTGAATAGGAAAGATTACTTCGAAGAGGTTGCAAACATAATCAGCATAGATTGAGCACTATTTAAACCACCTGCACAGATCTTTCGTAAATAAGTCGAAGTTTGGAAATTATCTTCCACGCTTTTAATTATGAAGCCAGCTCAAAGTTTTGTTCCTGAAGAGGGTACTTCGAAATCCAAGAAGTTCACCTGCTAACAACACACTCGCCCGGGGCTAGCTCCTGCAGTTAGCCTCTGGCTGGTTTTGTGATGAGATGACATATGTCAATTGCCCCTGCAGACACAATCCTTCCAGTAGGCTTTTAGCTCGACCGGTGCAGGTTGTGCTCATCCAGACCACTAACCACACACATGAGTCCTGGAATCTGAGCTGCTAGAAGAGGGTTACGATTTCACTTCAGTTCACCGTTTCCAAGCAATAAGTGACGTTCTTCCTCGAAATCCACATAATATATATATCAACTTGCATTCATTGATAACCCCTCACCGATCGCTAACGGAACTCACTCTTTACGCTCTGCCTTGAGGCTCCCTCTCGAACCCTGCTAGCAGCCTCACAGCGGCTAGGCAGATAAGTATTGTTGGCAAACACAAGGGAGACTGGAATGGCTATTTCTGGCTTATAAGCCGTCATCAGCCAGTCATACCCAACCCCAGGTGGTGCACCACGCGAGGATCGAACCCGCGATTCGTTGATCAGAAGTCCAACGCTCTAACCATTGGGCCACGGGCTCGTTGATGAGCGTAGTATAATTAGTAAATTAATACTGCCAGCAGAGGCAAGGGAGCCGACACCACCTGGGGCTGCGTATGACGGGCTGACGAAGGCTAATAAGCCAGAAATGGCCATTCCAGTCTCCCTTGTCTTTACCGACAATGTTCATCTGCCACATCTATTAACATTCATAAGAATAGATCTCCCGAGCAAATAACATGGTACGGAGTGTATGCACCACGTTATGTACCTTTAAAGTAGTCCTAATAGATGTTCAGATACTAGAAAATGCAGATAATCTCACTAATGTATGCGAAATCAATAACTGTAGAAAACCTAAAAACTAACATTTTATTGTAAAATCCAAAGAAATGCAAATTGCCGGCTAAGTTTAGCTTAGATCTTATCGGTCGGGGTATAGGGCTGATGACCGTGATAATTTAATTAAGGGATTACAATGGCTCATCCGAAGAAAGATATGGTAATTTACGCGACAAATAGTCCACACGTAATTGATGAAAGCACTATAAGTCCTACTGACTTAAAAGTAGTAGTATGTTTGATGCTAGAATGACCGCAAGACCGTGGAGGGGTGTTCTTATCAATCAATATAAAGAAAGCATTTTTAAATCCTCTGTTGCAAATGTGATCTAATATATACAATTATACGGATAAAAAGAACAGTTTCGATACTGGTTCCTTTGACTTTCAGTTTACTTTAGTAATGTTGAAGGTATCATAAAAAAGCTAGAATATAACGGTGCATTAATTTACTTAGTTGCCTCTCATGCTAATTAGTATTGCAACCTTAACTAAGTTTAATTTTCTATATGAATACAAACTTCAAAATTTCATGTGAACCACTTGTGAAAAAATCGGCAGCCTCGGTGCGATTTGAACCGAAGCCAGCAAGGGGAAGGCTTTAGTAGAGCCAACGAGACCTTGACCGGAAGCCGTGAGTTTAATAACATGTGCGTAAAAATTTCAGTCAAGTCCATCCAATGGAGGTTTATTTGTGCCGAATTACAATGAAAAATAGGGTTAGATTTACTTTTATAGTTCAGGTTCGTCAGGATTAAAATTAGGGTTAAGGTTAGGGTCAATATTAGATCTTCGGTGCAGGTTTGTGTTAGGGAGAGGATGCGGGAATATTTACATACCCCGGAATTATGCAAAGCGTGACCTTTATTCCTCGGGGCCAGGTAAGTAATCCTTGACAAAAATGAGTAAGCTAAACAAAACCCATCCTCGATGTGCGGAGAGAAGTTCAAGACTTCGGTTGGGGTGTAATGAGTTTATATTTCCGCATAAACCAGTTAGGTAGCTCCTTGTACGGTGTCCTGCAAGCATGTAAGATGTTTGCAGGATGATTTTGAGGGTAAAATCCCGTTAGCCCATTTAGTAAATAATTTACTCATTTAACCAAAATTGGAACAGGCTGTTTGCTATCATACCACACTGGCTAACTTCTTGAAAAAATGAAATATTTTTCTTTTTTGCTGTTTTAGGAAAATTTTGAGCTCCGGCAGAGGAGCCCTGTACGAAGGCAACTAGGATCCTTGAAATGAACCCTGGACAGAAAAATGGCATCTAAATGCCTACGAATACAACCAACCCGCTTGTCCATCAACAAAAGCAGAAACATTCGATGTGTAACTCATGCCCACCCCTTCTACTCGATTATTCGTGACTAAGCTATTTCGTTTTAATTTTGAGTTATGCTTCTGCCTCACAGCCCCGAAAACTGAAAACATCCAGTCCCCATCTACACACACACACGACAGTTCGACCGTCGTAGTCCGACGATGTCCACCGTATGCTCCATGGAAGGGTGGAGCAGGGACGGTGACTTGCGCGTGAATTAGTTTAAAATGATAGTAGCCTTGCGCTGCAGCTACCGCACTCTCTCCTCCTCCCCCACCTGAGCCCGGTGTCAAGACAGAGTCAAGAAGACCGGAGGCAGGAGAGGACGCAGGTGGCTGGCATGCCACCACACCTCCATGTTCGGCATTTGTTATGGGAGGGCAACCCGAATAACGCCTGCCATGCCCTGATGTGGCCCCCGTGTTGGTCCAACGCATCTACCACGTAGCCCGTTTAGGGGGCAAACACACGACAGTTCGACCGTCGTAGTCCGACGATGTCCACCATATGCTCATGGGAAAGTTGAGCAGGGACGATGACTTGCGCGTGATTTAGTTTAAAGTGATAGTAGACTTGCGCTGCATCTACCGCACTCTCTCCTCTTCCCCCACCTGAGCCCGGTGTCAAGACAGAGTCAAGAAGACCGGAGGCGGGAGAGGACGCAGGTGGCTGGCGCGGCCGGGTCCCCCTAAGTCCTAGCCGCCCCTAGGCGTGCCACCACACCTCTATGTTCGGCATTTGTTATGGGAGCGCAACCCGAATAACGCATGCCATGCCCTAATGTGGCCCCCGTGTTGGTCCAACGCATCTACCACGTGGCCCGTTTAGGGGGCACAAGGGCAAACACACACACACATACACACACACTCAAAGTACTCAAAGGAACCCTGAAACATTCGATGGACCATTTAGTTGTTAGATATTAAGGCCTCAGAACGGATCTAGAAACACTTACTCTGACTTCAAACAAAGCACAAAGGTATAACTGGACCAAAACAGGAAATGCAGAGGTAAAAAGTTACTTAATGTTATATGGCTTACTATGAGACCTCTTTGGATTTCGTGTGCGAAATTATTTTAAGCTGAGGAAAAATAGGGCAGGCAGACAATAAACCAGTGAGCTTCATGCAGTAAAACACATGAAATGACGTGATGCACTTTATCCCATCACTGATTCATCTGCATTCTTCGCTTCGGAGATGACTAAGCCTAACGAAGTAGATGAATTCCATGTAGCCACGGAGCATGATTTTGCCCAAGGGTATGGAAGCTAGCTACCAAAGGTGTTAAAAGGCCAGCATTGGAAACCTGAAGTGAGCTTCGCCGTTGTTAGCCAGACCAGAGTAGCTGAGACACACGACGCTGGACAGAAACCGGGGAAGTTTTGTTTTCGCCTTCAGCTCCAGTGATCCGCACATAAAGAACAACTGTCTACTTGGGGCCCCAATTATTAAAGGTGACGCAGATTTTCGTAAGAGATGAGTCATTCAGGCCAGAAAATTATTTTGTCACTCGAAAACGGTAAAATAAACGGAATTAGGTGGGCATTCTTAGCGGTTACTAGATGAAGGCACTGCACAGTGACATTATGACGAGGTCTTACATTGAAAAGGATTTCCACGCCATGCAGTTAATTCGACTATTACTTTTCTGATGAGCGACTTTTGTATTTAGCTATCTAGATGTCTCTAAATATACAAGCATAAACTAGAATAGCATGGCTATAGTGTATAGGACTCCTGAAAAGCACGCTCCGCTTCGTTATGAGTCTTGAAATGTTTCAGGCGGATATATCCATGTGAAAAAAGTCTTATAGAATGTCCGACGCTCTGGAAGCAGAGATTTAAGGATTCAACTTACACTTCATCCTGTGCCAAGGCGGGCCACACGACGCTTTTGGCAGACACGGTGTGGTAATCGCCCTCGCGCAACAGTCGAACCCTGTGATACTTGGCTGGGAGCCAGGCATTGACCGAATGACCTACGCGCGACTGATGGTCACTTGAGGAACATCTCTGTGTGCGCAAAGTCAGTTGGCGAACAGCGCGATCAAAAGGCTTTTTATTCGCATCTGCAAGAGTTTAGTGAAAGATACCCTCACCGCTATCTGCTGATTGTTAACAAGGACTGGACATGACCACTTTGGGGCTTGGTTCCCGATACGACAATGGTGATAAATTGCTGAGCTTTCTTGATAAAAACGGACTGTTTTTCAACACATGCTTTCAGCATCGTTACAAACATCTGCTGACCTGGTTTTTAAACGATGGCTACACGACCACTCAGATCGACTAAATTCTATTTGGTTCAAGGTTCTGCTGCTGAGTTCACGATAGTAGATCAGTGCGCGTTGCCGAGAGCGGTAACGGCTGTGGAGCGGACCATGTTTTTTTCGCAACCACTTGAGAGTTCACCTCTTATCCACACCCATAATGCCACGTGCTAAACGCCTGTGTCGCAAAAATTCGACAAGCCAGCACCATCGAGGCACTGGGCAGAGAAATCCGGTCCTTTTTTACGACCTGAGCCGACAAAGACGGCGTTTGTCAGTGGCTATCACTTAAGTCATCAGTCTATGAGGCAATCGAGAAAATTATTGAATACACCTAGCGACGTCGGAATGGATCAGCGAAATAACCCTGCAGTTTTCTCTTCAGGTGGCTCGACCCAAACCCATAATTATGGTTCTTTCAGCCAATTCCGACTTTCTCAGCCGGCAAAAAGTCGGCTAGGGATGACCGAAAGAAATATTAAGTTGAAATAGCGAACTTCGTGGAACAGGTCTCAAACGTCGGTCACACTCGACAAATACTAAATTATCCGCCGAATTAATGGGAAGCCCTCTGATCTAACGGACTCTGTTCACAATGCAGATAGCGGCTTTAATACTGATAAATGGGTCAAGGTCGAGTGATGACGTGGGAACTTCGAGCACCCTCGGAAGTTGGATGCTCAACCCATCACACCCACGCGCTCCTCTGTAGCATTGTATCCCTCAGCAACCTACATAGTTGCATTCGTTTTTGAACGCTCACCGATCGCTAAAAGAACTAAATCATTCCTCTCTGCTTTGAGGCTTACTCGCGAGCCCCACCAGCGGCCACACAGCGGCTAGTAGCAGACTAGGCAGACGAATATTTTCGACAAAGACAAGGGAGACTAGAATGGCCATTTCTGGCTTATTACCCGACGTTAGCCGGTCAGGGGTTCTATGTTCGGGTGGTGCAGGTCAATATTCCCGATCTAAACCGGCAAGACAACGAGCCCGTGGCTCAATGGTAAGAGCTTTGGATTTCTGAGCAACGGGTTGCGAGTTCGATCCTCGGGTGGTGAACCGCCTGGGGTTGTGTATGACTGTATGACGGCTAAGAAGTCAGAAATGACCATTCCAGTCTCCCCTATCTTTGCCCGCAATATTCATTTGCCTATTCTACCACTAACCACTGTGCGGCTTGAGAGTGAGCCTCAAGGTACAGCGGAATGAGTGAGTTCCGCTAGCGATCAATGAACGTTCATCAACGTATGCATTAAATATTACCTACCTAAACCTGCAGGACAACGAGGTCGTAAATTAAGGTTTAGAGCGTTGGACTTCTGATCAACGAATTGCGGGTTCGATCCTCGTTTGGTGCACCACCTGAGCTAAGGTATGACTGGCTGACGACGGCTAATAAGCCAGAAATGACCATTCCAGTCTCCCTTGTCATTGCCGGCAATATTCATCAACCTAGACAGTGTCATTGGACTTCCTTTCCAAAGGAGAAGTCGCTGATGCAACAGGAAGGTTGTGAAACAAAAGGCGTCCGGAGAGGACGAAAGCTCCGCTGAAATCTACTAGTGTTGTGACGAGATACTAACGACGAGGCTCCGTGAAGTGAGTCAGCAAACGTAGATAGATGTGGTCGTCCCAGCTGACAGGGGCTCGGGCATCCTTGTGCTTGCCTCCAAGAGGGCAAATACCACGGCATAGGCTCCGAAGACGTTCCTGTGGTCTTTGCTTCTTGTCCTTCTCAGGCGATTTCAGGTTGTGCGAGACTCTGGGTCGAGAGCGAACCAAGCCTGATTTCGAGCTGGGCATGAATGTGCGGACCCTATATTTACACCGAGACGCATTCGTTAGTTCCGCCATATATACCACTAATTGAGGGTCTACTGCTTTTTGAATTCACTGCTCTTTTCGATTTTATCCATGGTGAGTCCCTATGGCGGACAATGGCACTATATACCGTACCGGCAAAAATCATCGCCATGATCAACGCCTACTACCACTCCAGCACTGCGCGAGTTCTCGTCGTATCACTCTCCCAATAGTTCCATATTCGGTCTGGCATTCGACAAGGTTGTATCGTGTTGCCCAATCTGTTGAACTAAGCCATTGACTGGATTCTCAGGAGGGCTCTATATACAGTTGACAGTGTTCAGTTTGCAGCTGGACGCTGACTAACTGGTCTCGAATAAGCTGAGAATATCGCCTTCTTAACTCCAAGCTTCGGTGAGCTACAGTCTATGATGTCCTGGGCAAATGAGATTTTATAAATAGGTCGAGTTATCCCTAAACACTGGGAAGATCAAAATTTTCGCAAGCGCTACCCTTGATCAGAAAAAGGCAACCATCGAGGTTAATCACTGTCCACCACCTAATGGACAGATTAAGGACGACACTGTCTCTCGGAAGAATGATGCTCGCCGGGTTTTCTCAAGCCTTAACATGTTTCATGAACCCAACCCAGCAGCGCCTACTTTCCACAGCTCCCCTGTCACGAAGACTTGCGTTAAGCGTGCAGTTGTCCGGTCAGTTTTCCTCTACGGGCCGAGCGCGTGGAAGATGGAGGAAAACGGTAGGTATTTGACCACCACTGATTGAACCAACATTCCTCAAGTGAAGTAAGAGTCCGTATTCGCTGGAACATCGCAATTATATCCCAGAACATCCTATAAAGACGTCAGTGGTTTGGGTATATTCGTCGTCACTAACCGCACGATCTCCATATTGCTGCCCTCGATGCGGCACCGGTACCCCTAAAAGGAGTCAAGTCCAAACCCAGACGGACATGGTTCGTCAAAACATGAGTGTTCCTTTAACATCCGTTATTCGGTCTTTATCGCTGACGAAGAGAATTGTTGGAGCTGTCTAGATCTTCGGTGGCCGAGCGTCGCGCGTTGGGCGATACAGTCCGTGAAATCAATGAGACCAGCTAGATCAGACATTTTGCAACCGTGCCAGACCCAAGTAAGTAAGATAAATGGATAAACAGTCTTCAACACTGAGAAAACTAAAACTACGTAAAATCTACAGTAATTTGATGCTGGTTGTCTTATTTCGAACATTATATCCTCGAAAATACAAAGAACAAGAAAGTTCGAGAAAGAGAAATAAAATATCACGTTTAAAATAAGGCATTTATTTAAAATGAGTAGGTACGGGTATATCTTCTAGAAAATATTGCACGATGCCTTAAGGCAGGAAGTCAATAAGCAAAAATTGGTGAAATGCAGTCAATTTTGGGATAGTATTAAAGACCGCGTAGGGGATTTTTTGGTTCGCCTATTAAGCTTTGTTTCTCGCTGGGACTTCATAGGCTTTGGAGCATTTGTTGGTGCCTTTACTGTCTCCATAGGACGTCTGGGGAAAAGGTACTGAAGCAGATATTTTTCGTGCACTTGTTTTAGTAAAATGATGCAGACCAAAATCATAAAGAAATTGGTGATGTAGGTTAACAGATGTTGAATTCCGGTATCACTGAAGGCATTAATTACTGCGTTTCCGAACCAATCTGATCTCAGTCCCAGCGCACATACAAGACAAGCAAATGTAAAACAGAAGACTCCAGAAACTGCATGCAGGATACGCGATCCAGCCGGTCGGACAAAACGGCGCAATAAGGAAAATGAATGAAGAAACACCACAAATTCCTTGTGCAAAGCACCAAATCAGAACCACCAGGCCCAAAAGTCCATGCCATGATGCAAAATGCGGCTTGCCGTTGAGTTTTTTTACGTAAAGAGCAATCATAAATCCGCACGAGATTGAAAGTAGACCAACAGCTTCAAGGCACCAGTGGAAGTTGAACTACAAACAAATACCGCTTATTCAATACATGGGATAATAAAGAGTGCATCAGGTAAACTTTACAATAATGAGATTGAGCACACATGTAAGACTAAGGTACCACAGGCACCACTCAGTTTTCAGCACAATTAGTGTTAAAGAAGTAATCACCTTTTTCTTTGGATGAGAATGAGCTACCAGTGAGCTGTCCGAGTTATATACAACAATCCCTTGAAGGATGAGAACAAAAATGCCAACGACCATGAGAATTGGGTGCCAGCTGAAAAGAGCTGTCGGATTCCATGACACATACACGACAATAATGACAACCAGAAAGCCTAACGTATGCACTGCCATGGAAGAAGCAGATAGCATGCAGCCTCCTAGCGCGTGATTAACGTGTAACGAGGCTACTGATTGGCTATTGTAAAGATGGAATCAAAGTTTCTCAATTTCCTCTAGTAGTGTAAAGATGGAATCAAAGTTTTTCGATTTTCTCTTATAGCCCAAATTACTAGCAGATTACTCCAGTAGCCCAGATTACTAGCGCCAGCCCGGAAGTCTATAAAATATTAACTCTTAACCCTATTGGTTGTTTTCGTGTGATTTACGCATACCCATTGGTCTATTCTATGTAAACCTATCAAATCGTCTGGAGAACATGACATCAATACCGAGGAGAATTGAGGCTCATCACTTTTTGGACCGGAGACCGCTCTCTGACGCTTCTCCAGCCATCGCCTCTCCTTCTCCACGGACCTCCCGAAGATTCTCCCCAGGACAGCCAATCCCTACCAAAGGATTCTCCTAGGACAGCCAATCCCTACCAAAGGATCCTCCCAGGACCAAGCCCCAAATACAGTTCCAATTTATAGCTTCAACTAATCCCTAAACTCTTCCCCTTGCCTACTGTCTTGTTCTCTCTTGGGCGTCGTTATTAATTTGGGATTCGTCGCGTATCTAATACGGGTCGGTTACATTTTGGTGGCAAGCGGTTGGATTCACCATGTCCGACGACCTGATCACAAGACTAGTCCAGGCAATGGAGCGAGTATCAACTTCTGGAGGTCGTCCACCCAAGCCGGAGAGGCTGACCGTGTATGATGACTACGACTTATGGGAGGACCGAATGAAGGTCTACCTAGAGGCCGTAGACGAAGGCACCCGCCCAGCCGCCATCCTGGGACGATTAGACAATGAAGTATACACGGTGGCCAGGGCTGCTAACCTTACAGCGTCGCTCACCCCCGCGACAATCTTTGAGCGTCTGCGGCGCGAGTTCGGACGGTCGTCGATGCCCTGGGTTGCCCGCGCCGCCCTCAAAAGCCGCCGACAACACGCGGGCGAGTCTGTCGTGGACTTCCAACGACATCTTCGCGTCCTGGCCCGTCAAGCCTACCCTACAGAGTCCTTCACCGAGCTCGAGGCCAGAATTCTGGAGAACTTTGTCGACGGGATCTCTCTCCCTGAGATCAGGCGCCGATTCCTCCGCGACCCCCCAGCAGCATCAAGGTTGCCCTCGATATTGCTCGGCGAGAGGAGGCCATTTATACGGCTTGTCCCTTGGTCCAAGTCTCCTCCCCATCAGCCTACGGATTTCATCAAGCTCCTGCCGCCATACAGGACGCTCCAGTCGATGTCTTCGCCATGGGACAGCGACAGAGCCGTGACGTCGGCACGCAAACGGCCCAATGGCAGTGGGGCCCTCCTCAGCCCACTCCTTGGCGTAGCTCTCCACAACCCCAAACTCCGTGGCGCGGCCCTCCACAGCCGACCTCTCCTTGGCGAGGCTCTCCACAGTCTCCTCGACGCGGGAACTGGAGGCAACAACGCGGTCGTCCGACCCGCCCTCCACCTTCCCCAGGTGTTCATGTGATCACCTCAGGTGAGGAAGAAGACCTTGGTAAGTGCATATTCATATCTGATATGCTTGTTGCAAACGTAGGTTACATACCACACTACCCTGCCATAGATGCAACTATAGGAAATACTAAGTTGCCATGCTTAGTTGATTCAGGAGCCGGCTGCTCCATTATTAGGCAGAACATTTTCATTCAACTTCAGGCTAGAGTGAAGTATTGCACAAAAGCCTAAGGTTAGCCTGAAGACGGCCAACGGAGCCACATTGCGACACAAAGGCATGATAGAGCTTAGTTTGGAGATAGGTGACCTTATTTTTGTTCATAAGTTCGTTGTCTGTCCTGACATTGCCTGGGACTGCATATTAGGTGCTGATTTTCTTCATGCTTTTAAATGTTCCTTAGACTTTAACGTTAACACTCTCCATGTCGGTGGTACTAAGGTGCCTTTCCGGACCGAGGTACCGGTTAGTCAACCTGTAATTAATGCATTCAAGTTAACAGATGTCAATAATTTAGTGCCCCCTAATCTTGACAAGAATAGCTCGTCTAAATTATGTAGTTTAATAGAGGAGTTTAAAGATATCTTCGATTGGGACGGCCGTTCACTCGGACGTACTAATGTGGCCCAGCATGAGATTGATACAGGTGTGACTCGGCCCACGAAGATTCCTCCTAGGCGATTACCCGTGTTCTACCAGACACAGTTAAAAGCCATGATCGATGATATGTTAGACCGGAAAATTATCAGGCCGTCCAATTCACCTTGGTCGTCTCCGGTCGTGTTAGTTATGAAGAAGGATGGCACTATGCGGTTATGTGTTGACTATCGCAAATTAAATGCAGTAACAACTAAGGATTCTTTCCCTCTGCCCAGGATTGATGCCACCCTAGATGCCCTTTCGGGTAATCAGGTATTCTCTACTTTAGATCTAGCAGCCGGTTACTGGCAAGTAGAAGTGCGACCCATTGACAGAGAGAAGACTGCTTTCGCAGTCCCTCGGGTCTTTACGAGTTTGAGACAATGCCTTTTGGCCTAGCTAATGCTCCCAGTACGTTTCAACGGCTAATGAATCAAGTCCTGGCTCAACTCATTCCCAAGTCATGCCTAGTTTATATGGATGACATAATTGTTCTTGGTAAGGATTTTTGATAGTCATATTAGCAATGTCCGTGCTGTGTTTACCAGTCTCGAGACAGGCTGGTCTCACCCTTAAGCCCTGTAAATGTGTTTTTATTAGACCTCGTGTCAAGTTTTTTAGGGCATGTTGTCTCGGCCTCTGGCATAGAAACGGACGAGGATAAAGTTAGGCAGATCCGCGAGTGGCCCACCCTATGGACGTAACTGAAGTCCGCAGTTTTCTAGGATTGGCTTCCTACTATCGAAGATTTATTAAAGACTATGCTCACCTAGCTGGTCCGCTTCACAAGCTGACCCAGAAGGAAGTACAATTTAAGTGGACGGCTGGTTGTACTAGTAGCTTCCAGACGTTGAAGGATAAGTTGTGCACTACTCCTATTTTAGTTTTTCCTGACATAAGCAATGACGCCAGGAAATTTATTCTAGATACCGATGCTAGTGACACTGCCATAGGCGCCGTCCTATCCCAGCAACAACCAAATGGTACAGAGGGGCGTCATTCAGTATCTAAGCCGATCCCTGACAAAGGCAGAACGCCATTACTGCGTGACCAGAAGGGAGGTGCTCGCACTCACCACTTCGTGGAGGAATGCCGGCCATACCTCCAATACCGGCCTTTTATCGTGCGCACGGATCATAGCTCTCTGACCTGGTTGCAGAACTTTAAGAATGCTGAAGGACAGGTCGCTAGGTGGCAAGAGAGACTAGCCGGGTATGAGTTCGAATGCGTATACCGTCCAGGACGTCAGCACAATAATGCTGATGCTCTCTCTCGAAAGCCCTACCGTCCCCATGGCGAATGTCCATCATGTACGGACATTAACATTAGTGCCGTGTCACTACAAGACGACCAAAAGCCGTCTTTGGGCTCAAGCGCAACAAGGAGATCCTCATATTGGCCCGATATATCATAGGAAGTTAAGTGGTTCTCGACCACTTAGTGCAGTTGAACTGAGAGGCCATAGCTATGAGACGCGTTGCTTGCACACGGTGTGGGACAAACTATTTATGGATAATGACGTTTTTGTTCTATCGCGATGGCGAACAATACCCGCGACGTATTCTTCTACCCTTATCCATGGTAGACGAGGTTCTTAATAGAATCCACACACAGTTGGGGCACGTGGGCATCCATAAGACCGAGTGGGCCCTTAGGCGCCGATACTACTGGCCTAACTTGAAGCGGTCAGTGTGGAACTTTATTCGGTATTGCACCTTGTGCAATCAGATCAAACCGCCACGACAGCTGAATAGGGCTGCTCTTCAGCCTATTCTGACGGGATACCCCAACGAACGTGTAGGCGTTGACTTAGTGGGACCACTACCGCCATCAGTTCGGGGCAACCGATATATTCTAGTGATGGTTTGATTTCTTTTACCAAAATGGCTGAAGCGGAACCCCTTCCCAACATGTCGGCTGACACTGTTGCTCAGGCCATCTTTAACAATTGGGTATGTAGATGGGGCGCACCAGAACAGATCCATTCGGATCGAGGGTCCTCGTTTGAAAACGCGGTCCTTCACAGTCTGTGCAAATACTTAAAGGTCAATAAGACGCGCACCACGGCTTACCACCCGCAAGGAAACGGTCAAGTGGAGCGGACGAATAGGACGCTAGTTGGTTTACTAAAGGCTTTTTGTAGATCGTCAGGCTCCCTTCACGTGGGATGATGCGTTGCCAGCGTGCATGCTTGCATACCGGTCCACGGTTCACTCTTCGACACAACAGACGCCTTTTGCACTCACCTGTGGTCGTGAAATGCGAATACCAGAGGATCTACAGGTTCCTCTTGAGAATAATCAAATACCGGTTGGTTCTTACGTCGCTGCACTCCATAAGAAAAATGCGTATAGCCACTGAGGAAGCACGGATACACTTACAAGGAGCCCAGAGGCACCAAAAGGAACACTATGACAGGCTGGCACATGGGTGTCCATATGATGTCGGTGATGTGGTTTGGCTTAGGGAGCATGCGAATCCCCAAGGATTACCGAGTAAGTTAGTAATGGACTGGTCAGGGCCATATACCGTCACCAGAATGCTCTCTGATACGACCTGCGTCATTCAAGATCGAAATCGACCTTTCACCTCTGAATTCACGGTTCACTTTAATACACTTAAACTGGGGGAGAGGCCAATGGAAGATAACCGCAGAGCAGAACGCCCAGGCGATGCAGTGCGTTACGTAGAGCACGAGGGGGTCGAGAGGTGGGTTGAAATCCCACCCGAAGGTGGAGAAGAAACCGTTATGCCTTATAACATTCAAAATTCAAGGGACTCCGTGCGTTTGCGAAATGACATTGAGCTCGCTGAGGACAGCCAAAGCTTTACGCAGGAGGGGGCAATGTAAAGATGGAATCAAAGTTTTTCGATTTTCTCTTATAGCCCAAATTACTAGCAGATTACTCCAGTAGCCCAGATTACTAGCGCCAGCCCGGAAGTCTATAAAATATTAACTCTTAACCCTATTGGTTGTTTTCGTGTGATTTACGCATACCCATTGGTCTATTCTATGTAAACCTATCAAATCGTCTGGAGAACATGACATCAATACCGAGGAGAATTGAGGGCTCATCACTTTTTGGACCGGAGACCGCTCTCTGACGCTTCTCCAGCCATCGCCTCTCCTTCTCCACGGACCTCCCGAAGATTCTCCCCAGGACAGCCAATCCCTACCAAAGGATTCTCCTAGGACAGCCAATCCCTACCAAAGGATCCTCCCAGGACCAAGCCCCAAATACAGTTCCAATTTATAGCTTCAACTAATCCCTTAAACTCTTCCCATTGCCTACTGTCTTGTTCTCTCTTGGGCGTCGTTATTAATTTGGGATTCGTCGCGTATCTAATACGGGTCGGTTACAGTAGCTCAGATTACTAGCAGATTACTAGCGCCAGGAATGAACGCTCCCATTGGCTAGCATGCACAAGTTTTCATGTCCATTCCCTAGTCCTATTGGCTTGTGTCACTTTTAACCGTTAATGCTATTGGCCTTTGGAAAGGTTGGGAAGTCTATATTTTCACTACCTGGAAAATCGTCGTAACTACCAATGAAGCCCGGAAGTCTATAAAAACTGTATTGATAATCCTATTGGCTCTTTTCGATCTACAATGTATGAGTTACGCATACCCATTGGTCTATTCTATGTAAACCTATCAAATCGTCGGGAGAATATGACATAAATACCGAGGAGAACTGAGGCTCATCATCTTGGACCGGAGACCGCTCTCTGACGCTTCTCCAGCCATCGCCATTCCTTCTCCTACGGACCTCCCAAAGATCTCCCCAGGACAGCCAATCCCCACCAAAGGATCCTCGCAGGACCAAGCCCCCAATAGAATACCAACTCCTAGTTTCAAATAATCCCTAAACTCTTCACCTTGCCAACTGTCTTGTTCTTACTTGGGCTACTTTACTTTTGATTCGTTGCGTATCTAATACGGGCTCATTACACTATCTACGTAAACGTTGTCAGCACTCGACTAATCCTCGCCCACACAACCAACAGGACAAAGAAAAACTGGTAATAGAAATCACTAATACAAAAAATAGCAGAAAAATAGGCAGCATGTGGGTAAGGCAGAACGTTTTTTAATGAAGATCCAACCCATCTTAAGCTACATCTCATTAATATGGAACGTAAGCCCTTCATTTATCAACAATACGGATGTACACGCGAATTTGATAGAGAAATAAGCGTGAGCATTTTAGTACCATATTTTAACGTGAAAATGATTTCGATGTTCAGAGAAAACATGTGGAATTCAATAATTTAAACAGGAGCAAAAAAATTTAGCAATTGGTCATGAGTCTCAGAAGTTAACTCCCTCATCGTCTCGGCTCATTTTTAAGCATAAATTAATCAAGATTCGTTTTTAACCTTGTCCTTATTTTACAGTTTAATATTCTCCTAACCCTTTTGCTTAAGTTCAACCTTTAAAATATATTTGAACTTTGCGAAATTGCCTTGAACAGTTTTTTACATTTAATATTTCTCGAAGAATCTCGGATTTCATTTCCTCTAAAAAAGTCATTGCGATTGCCAGTTAATGTCAAAGCACTTCAACTCAGCTATCTCGCATTTCTTACAATCACCTGACCTTATGTCAATGAAGCTTGCCTAAAAAATTACCATTCTAGTCTAAGAAATGTTCTCCTGTACCCTTCGCAGCAGTGCACCCGCCACCCCACCCCGAGGGACATTACCTCCACGGTCGTTTTCCCAGCAGACTCCTAATACACGTAATTCGAATGGAACAATAGATTCATAAAGCCATCTGTGTCTCCTCGACTGGAATACGCTGCAGTATTCTGCACATGGGTATCCTGGATAAATTCCGATACCTAGCGGTGGTGCCCAGGTTCCCTGTACATCATTTTTATATATTTCTCTTTTCCCAGAACCGGGTGGGAGCGCCGTTCTCTATGTTCATTGGCCCACCAAACACTGTACGACTTAGTTGCTCTCCCTAAAAAACAACCAGCTTGTCCACGTAAACTGATAGCTCCATATTTATTTATTAATTTATTGCCAGTTTACAGGCAATGTCAAAAATATATATATAAACAGTCGAGGGCTCAAGCTGACAGTGGAAAAACTCCTGATCGTTCTTTATAGTGTTTTCAGGTGACAAAATGCAGCTTATTGAGGGAAAAAAGTCAGGACAGGGAAGTTTTGACACAGGTGCACGGTGTAGTACTTCTTATTTCATTGTTGTGGATCAGGTATTCTGCACTAGCAGCAGGTATGCCGGCGAATGGCTGTTCACTGTCGACTGAGGAATAACCCGATTACGGACTGCAGAGCCAGCAATATGGCCTTCAGCATGAAGTCCGGCACCGGATTCAGAGTCAATGGATGCCATCAGAACCGAAGAAAGCTTCCAGAGAATCCGCACCCAAAATTTGTGGAAGGTGTCCTGAATGTAGAAAACTAATGACAGGTCTCTTAAACAAAGGATAGTTTCTCTGAATTTTAATACTTCTGGATAACTTATTCCAGATTGCCATAGCGTTAACCGAAAAAACCTGTCGGTATCTAACGGTGTGTGCCAAAGGTAGAAATAAAAATGCATCTTGATGACTGATGCGCCGAGAGTGTTTGAGCCGCCTCAGCGATGTAAGGGGGTTACATGTTTAACTGTTTAAAAGTTTAAACAGTAAAAATTATCCTTTCTGTACTCTGCGAAGCCACAACGGGTCAAGGCTTGTAAGCGCACAGCGTTGTTCGTAGGACAGATTTATGTGCTCTGTAGTGAAAACTCTATTAGTAAAGGAGTGCTGGACTGATTCTATCTTCCTCCGTTCCCTCACGTGCAGAAGGCTAAATATAAACGAGCAGTAATCCAGACTAGGTCTGAAATACATTTTAAAGAGGCTGATTCTAATATTGACGGTTTTAAAATTTCTGAGAATAAACCCAGTGGTTGGGCGTGCTTTCGAGACAATCAGAGCGCAGTGCTCGGACAGATACAGACTACCAGAATATGATATGATCAGATCCTTTCTAACACTGGTAACATTTAGGTCGTGACCGTCTATGCTTAGGTGGGGCTGATGGTTATCGCCAATAACCATAACGGAGCACTTGTGCGAAGAAATCGAAGGCGCCATGTGCGACACCACTGAGCAAAGGCCTGAAGATACTTTTTTAAGAGTACAAGCAAGATATTACGAGCAGCCGGTTTATATCGATAGGCAACTTTTTATTTTATTTATTTAATTTATTTATTGCCAGTTTACAGGCAAGGTCAAAAAATATATATACAGTAGAGGGTCAAGCTGACAGTGAAAAAAACTCCTGATCGTTGTTTCATCTGTTTTCAGGAGAAAAAACTGCAGCTTATTGAGTAATTAAAGTTCTGGACAGGGACGCGTTAACACAGGTGCCCGGTGAAGAACCTCTCCATTCAGTGTTACGGATCCGGTATTCTGCACGATGTTGCGATCAACCGGTTTATATCGATAGGCAACTTTTAAATCGTCAGCGTACATAAAGGGCCTACTGTACTGAAAACAATCAGGAAAATCATTGACAAAGAGGCAAAATAGAAGCGGGCCGAGCACGCTGCCCTGAATAACTCTGCTCCTCACTTTCTCGGGGTTGGAAATAACATCAGAAATTTTAACCAGTTGTGCGCGAGCATTCAAATAGAAGGATATTATGTTCAGAAGCCTGTTACCTTTCCCGAAGGGTGCAAGTTTCAGCAGGAGGTGATCATGGTCAACACGATCAAACCTTCACGAAATCGAAGTTAACGGTGTAAATTGCAAAACTGCTATCTCTAGATTGTAGCACATGATTAAATAAAGAGAGCAGGCAGGCGTCAAAAGACCTTTTTTCGCGAAAAGTAGGTTATTCTCTGTTAGGTGACGCATCATCTTGTCTTTGATCAACGTTTCTAAGATCTTCGAGACTGCTGGCAGTGTATTTATTGGCCTAAAGTCGTCAAATGACGTAGGTCGGCCTTGTTTGGATATAGGCAGTATGTGCGATTCCTTCCACAAAATAGGGAAGGTTTCACTTTCACGAGCAATATTAAATATCTTGTACAGAAGTGACGGAAATATATCATTTGAATCCGCCTTTAGAACGCTGACCGGGACGCCATCATGTCCAGGACTGTAAGATTAAAGAAGACGCCGAATGACTACGGTCACGTCCCAGAGGGTGAAAGTTATATTTTTGAGGACGTTACCGGTCCAAACCCGGATGTTTGGAAAGGGGAGCGTCAGTATGTTCACAAAACGTTCTAGACAATAAAAACCATGGAAGCTATCAGCCTTCACTTTAGCGTCAGCTATAGGGTTTCCTAAGGCGTCTCGAAGTACGGAGTGCTGCGTTTTTCTCTGCTTTTTACTATGCGCGAAAAGAGATTCGCAAAATTTATCGAAGGGTTTTCGGCAAAGTTAACCTCACCGGCTTGTCATTTTTCGTCAGACAGCCTCTTAGCCTCTTCAAAGATTTGTTTGATCAAGGGCAGGTCGGAGGTGTCATTTTGTAGATGAAAACGACGGGAGAGTCTACGCAGTCTACGGCGAAATGATAAAGGGAGGTAGACTTCATTCTTGACATTAATTATTTTAGAATTTAGAATTTATATTTGGTTAGCACCGGGAAGGTACTGTCTAAGCAAACATTAGTAACGAAATAAAGTTATGACAATGTGTGCAGATCAAATGTACAAATTCATAACTTGTCCTGCTATGTCAACAGTTAGCAATGTTTTAAAATTAATTGTGAACTAGAAAAAAATAGGCAGTGAAACGGGCGAACAAAACGGAAAACAAAACATACAAAGAAGTAAGTCCAATCGTGGGAATTTAGATGTGTTAGCAATTCCCACCATATTTTCTGATCAGAAATCACGGAAAAACTATATTTTTGTGGAAAAGGTTTCATTAGCCTCTCGTTCTAGTTAAGAAAGAACTATAGCATGGTCAGAACTCCCAAGTGGATCAAAAGGTGACACTGACAATGGCTGACAACCTCTACAGAAAATAAGATCAAGTATGTTTGATCCTCGGGTGGAAAAATCAACTACCAAGTCCCACATGCCTATATCTATGGCCTCAAGAAAGTTTTTGCACTTTGCAGAACCGGACGGTGGAAACCAATGATCTTCAGGCAGATTGAAGTCACCTGCAATCAAGCAGTACTTCAGATTTAAGTCAGCTGCGGCATGAAATGCCTGCGATAGACAAAGATCATTATCCTCGCTGGCATTGGGTGGGCGATAGACACTACCAACAAGTAAAGAGTAGTTATCTTTTAGAACAACTTGGAGCCAACAGCTCTCTTCTACTGCGGTAAATTAACGATAGTCCAACGGCAGAAATGTAAGTGGTTGCTTAACATAGATACAGCTTCCTCCGCCACAGCCTTCATGTCGATCATTCCGAAGTAAGCGTAGCCTAGAATAGAGAGTTCGGAGTCAGATAAATAAATAAATAAATAAATTGTATATTTAAGGCCCAGAGGGCCCCATCATTACAAACTTAGTATCATGGTTTAAATAAATACAAAGTGGATAATTGCTGCACTATGTGAGCATCCATATGAACAGCAGAAATGAGCAGGTAAACATATCCGATTCAAAAAGATTTGCCATTTATAAAACAAAAGTCAACAATCGTTGGCATATACGGTGAACTCGAAAAGAAGCAGTGAAAAAAAAACTCCTAGGGTTAAATCGGAGGCGGAGTTCAGCGAGCCGCCAATTTAAAAAAATAGGAGAAAAAAAAACTGCTTCACTAAAAAAATTAATAGCTAAATGCAATGGGATAGTATTGTGATGTTGCTGACTGCGTATGAGGGTTCGGGACGCTCCTTGTCTGGTGAGAGGTAATATAGCAGTCAGAGCTACTGTTTATAAACACCAGTGGAGGTGAGAGAGGACGAACTCATCGTAGACAACATGGTCGAAACGAAGAGGGGACAGTAGAGGTCACGAGATCATCATCGAGATGCGACCTTGCTGACTGTATAGTCCATCACCAAAGAGGCGAAACCATCAGAACCCACTTCGATCATCAACAGATCCTGGACACTATCGTCAGGGTTGCAAATTCGAAGGAAAGTATCAAGGTTGTCAAGAGTTGGCAATGCTAGTTTAAAAGGAGGGGAAGAAAAAGTGAATGCAAAGATTGACTCTGCAGAGGATGATGGAAAATATAATAAGAGACCCATATAATATCAAGGGATCTGCCTCAAATACCAGGAGGACCCTTTTCAAAATCCAAAAGTTGCGAGTTTGGGAAAGAAACAGACAATAAGGACTTTATATCTTTTGAAGTTAAATGTTTGCGTAATTTGGTTTTAAAAATTGCTAATGTAGACGACAACCTAATTTTGCAGTGGTAGATTATTCCATATGAAAGCATATTTGGAGGCAAAAAACTGAGACCGGTTGGTTGTGGAGCTAAGGGGTGGTGAAATGAACATGGAGGAATTACGAGTGGCATAGGGTCGATTTACCGGAGTGAGAGCGTTAATTCGTGGGATATTTGGGCTAGAATTAACGCGAAACAGGAAGCAGAGACCAGCTTCGAGTCTTCTAACCCACAGAAATTTAATGTTTGCTAACTGGCATCTATCCGTATAAGAGATACTGGATCCAGGAAGAGAAAATAGTCTTCGAGTAAAAACCCTCTGAATTTTTTCAATCTTACTGCGGTCAGAGGCGTTCATCAGCCCAAATAGGGGACAGCAGTATTCGAGGATAGGAAGAACAAACATGCGGTATAGGTTTAACTTTATTTCCGGAAGGAAGAAATTATGTGATATAAAACCACATATCTGTGCAGCCTTTGCAGAAATTCGATCTGCATGAGGCGATAATGCTAGCTTATTCGTGTAACTTAGACCTAAGTCTTTTTATGGTTGATCGTTCTAAAAGTGTACTATTTTTGAAATACTAGGGGTCCAGGAAGCTTGGCGGGGCCAAAACACATGAAACTGCTCTTGGATGGAGAAAATTCCATCTGCCAAGTACAGCTCCAACGTGAGAGCATTAGTAGATCAGTGTTGATTTTATCAACGCAACTATTAGCAGTGTCTTTAGAAAATGAATAAATGCACTTGAGATCGTCAGCGTAAACGAAATTTTGTGAATTTGTGAGTAAAGTTGAAATTTCGTTTATGTACAGAATGAAGAGAAGGGGACCTAGAACGGTGCCTTGAAAAACGCCACTCGTGATCGGTTGAGGCGTTGAATAGCTATTACCTACTAGGACCTTCTGGCTGCGGTTAGACAAGTAGGAACCAATGAAGTCAAGGAGAGGAGGCCGGATGCCGAGGGCTTCCAGTTTCACTAGAAGACGTCTGTGCGGTACCTTGTCAAAGGCTTTGCTCAGGTCAAAGTAGATCACAACCACTGACTGTTGCTCGTTACGAAGGGAAGTGACGAGGTTAAGAAAAGCTAAGTGACACACTTCGCATGATCTCCCAGGCAGAAAACCATATTGCGAGTCGCTTAAAAGCTTATTTTCTTGGCAAAAGTCGAGAATTTGATTAAAAATAATTTTTTTCAAGAAGTTTTGCGAGAGCCGGGGTTTTGTGAACGCCTCGATAATTATTTACGTCCGAACGAGATCCCGACTTGAAGACAGGAAGAATAATAGATGTCTTCCATGAGTCAGGAAAGAATCCGTTTAAAAGATAAACTGAGAATACATGGCTAAGCAATCGGGGAAAGCTCGGCACTCTCTTAATAACTGAGTTTGGAATACCGTCAGTTCCCGAAGAGTGCGAGTTTTTCAGACGAATTATTTGCTTACGAATTAGTTCTAAGGAGAAATCAATAGTGCTGATAACATTCAATGAGCATGCCTGAAACGTCGGAACCGGTTCAGATTCCATCGTAAGATGATTTGCAAAGAACGCACTAAACAGTTCTGCCTTGTCAGAGTCTTCCAGAACGAAGTTCTTGTCTTCATTTAGTAATGGAGGAATTTCATAACCTCGTTTAGAAGAGGATCGACGGCGGAACAGTTGAGCAACAGATTTTGCAGAGTTTGGCTCACTGAGTGCGCAAGATTCCCTCTGTCTGTCACGTGCAAAACGAATCTTAGAGGCTAATTCAAAAATCTCAGCGATCCTTAGATGTACAGATAACGAACTAGTATATTGATCTTTCAACTGCTTCTTCAATTTCTTTAGTCGTGGCAAAAGAAAGTGAGGAACGGTTGATTCCGAGACGTAGGGCTTGACTATTTTGGTTGGCACAAGCTCCAGGATGTTATGTGAAACGACTGACATGAAGTCACAAAGACTTGCTGCGTCGTTCATGGAGGAGAGATTCTGCCAGTCCAATGAGTCAAAAAAGTTACTAATTAAGCTCATATCTGCGAGGTCAAAAGCATGATAGGTACGAACGGCACTAACCTTTTTCGATGAAACAATCGGAAGGCAACAGTGAATTAGTGTATGGTCACTTTGGAAGAGGCCCTGCTTAAAATCAACGAAGAGGGGAGCAATGTCGTTTGTGAAAATCAGGTCTAAAATATGCTTTTCTCTCGTTGAAGAACGGACAAGCTGGGACCAATTAGAAAAATTAATCGTATCGAGGAAAGGCTGAAATCTGGGTGGACAAACGTTTGAAATCCAGTCAATTTCAGGAAAATTAAAGTCCCCAACGATTATTTTAATGTTAAAATAGGACTTCGAAATCAATTTAAATATTTCACAAAGTTTTGCATCATCATTGGATGATGAATTAGGCGGGTTGTAAATACATCCGAGAATCGCCTTTTGCCGGGGCGACAGGATAATGGATGCGAAGCAGTAATTACCAGAGAATGACGTAACATCTAGATCAAACGGGAAGTTCTTAAATGAAGCTTTAATATAGAGAAGACAACCACCACCACGCTTACTAATGCGGTCTTGACGGTAGAGATCGTACTGGTCTATGACAAGCAAAGAGTCGGAAATTAAGGGATGGGTCCAAGATTCAGTTACACATAAAACATCGGGCATTAGCTCGAAAGCAATGGCTCTCAGTTGCGCCATCTTATTTAAAACAGATCTAGCATTAAGTAATATGACATCTAGCGTAGTTCGAGTATCCAAACTAGGGTTATCGTTACTTATAAAAAAGGAAGACTTGGTGGTGGGGAAGTAAACTGTAGAGAGGTAGGTGCTGGCGGAAAGTAAAATGGCTGCTGTCTACAATTAGTTAAGCTGTTACTGCTAACTAAATTAGGATTATTGTAGAGAAACATATTTGGGTGGTATCCATTGAGAGGAAGGCTATTTTCTGCGTTAGCGAAAATAGGAGGCCTATAAATAGGATTTTGAGAAATATTGGAATAATATGGGGGGAGAATAAGATTTGAAAACGGAACAAATTGTTTTGGAAAACTGGTACCGTAAGGGGTAGGGTTAAATAATGGGGCAGCCTGAGAAATTGATTGGTTGGGATAATTGCTAAGGAAATTTTGGGTATGCATGGTAGCTGCTGGAGGGTTAGGAGGTTTCCCAACTTTAATAACATTTGTCTTTTTGGAACTTAAGTTTGGAGCATCCTTTGACTTGCCCAGGTTTTTGATAGGTTTATTAGATTGGACAGCTGAGACCGGAGTGGATATCGTGGAATGGGAACGAGGTGGACTTGACCCAGTATTGTTGACTAAGTCAACAGTAGGAATACAAGGAAAACTACGTTGAAACGGAGAAGCAGTCGGTCTTGGCACTTTAGACGGAGTTACTGGCATTAAAGTTGGGCTTACGACATGGCTGATAGCTACTGCGTTGGAAATTCCTATTCGCGAGGAAGAAGGCGTTAGTGGATTCGTTGAAAGTCGAGCAGGAGTTGAAGTTAAGGAAGTTATTGAACCGGGCACTATAGGAGATTGCTGCTTCGTCTCGTTATGGTTTGCATAGCCATGACCAGACTTATGGATAATGGATTGAGAGGCCGAAGACCTATGCAAGAGGTGAGACACATTCCTTCGCTCCATCGGTGTAAGATCCCGACAAAGGAAACATTTTGCATCTTCTAGATAACGAGAAATGCGACCTCGTTTTGCAAAAATGGAGTCCACCTCGATTGGTGAAAAAAAGGGTGACTAATATAGGTGGATTTTTGCTACGTGAGGAGAGGCGTTTGGCTTCCGCTATTGTGTAGTTGAAACCGCACGAGTACAGGAAGTTTACGGCAACGTCAATGGGTCGTTTGTCCCGTGAAACATTTTTTAAAAGAAAATTATAATTTCGTTTCTGTCGGTCTGATGTTTCAGTGGCAACCAAATGGACGAGAGAATCCAGACGCTGACATTCCTGAGAGGGAAGAGCAGAGATGTCACCGTCGAATAAGTTTCCCAGTATAGAGAGAACTGATCCAAACTTTAACATTAAATCATTACAGTTTTGTAAAGCAGAGAGATCAAGCTGCTTAGCTTTAACGATTGGTTGCATATGCATATCACTGCTGTGACTACTTGATGCAACCAAGCAACGCTTCGGTGCAATGGCTGAGAGCTTGCGACGAGCCGCGATTTTTGTTCTCATTTTTGCTAGGAGGCTTTAATTTGGTCAAACTTAGGAAAAAGCAGTCGAATAATATTCTGCGACAAATATTTTTTTCCAAAAATTTTAACTAAGGACCTTTATACGTGCTTGAGAGACTTCTTAGTATAACAGATCCACCTGACTAATAACGAGGCTATATCGGTTGAAAGCGTTGACTATAAAGGTTTACGCCTGTAGAAGTGGACGAGCACCACAGGTATAAGCAGTTGATAGAGTGTTAAAATTGCAAAGTTTTTATCAAAAAATCAGTTAGTAATTAAAGCTTTGGATAAGGAAATTCTGAAAAAATTAGAACTTTCACTTAGCTTTCAAAAACGAGCTGCGCGCCTTGACCTTGACCTTGATACACAGGGTGTTACCCATGTCTCTGTAACTATTACAATGTTGGGGCGGTGGAAGAAAACCAGAGACGGGAGCAAACGCATCTTATTAAGCAGAGATCTGGCATTGAGGACGATTAGTTTAAGCGGGCACGTTTTTGGTTTCTGAAACGGGACAGCTAGGCTGTCAGGATGACTGCCTTCGGCCAGAGAAATGCTCTTTTCACTTGAACTATCTGTCCATCCCTTATTTTGAGATTTGCCTCGCCATTGGTCTGCAGCTTCCTCCGCCACGGTCCACGTGTCGATCATTACGAATATAATCATACCCTAGAATATTGAGTTCAAAGTCGGATTCACAGTGTGTTGCCCATGTCTCTGTTATTATTACAATGTCAGGGCGGTGGATGAAAACCAGTCTGGAGCAAAGGCATCTTATTAAACAGAGATCTGGCATTTAAGACGAATAATTTAAGCTAGCACGTTTTTGGTTTCTGAAAAAGGACAGTAAGGCTGTCAGAAAGACTGCCTTCGGCCAAAGAAATGCTCTTTTTACTTGAACTATTAATAATAATAATAATAATAAATTGTATATTTTAGGCCCAGAGAGCCCCGTCATTTCAATTTAAGTATCATGGTATAAAATAAATATAAAGTGGATAATTGGTGCACTATGTGTGCATCCATATTAACAGCATAAATAAGAATTATGGTAGGCATATCCGATTCAGAACGATTTGCCATTTTTGAAACAATAGACAAAAATCTTTGACATATATAGTGAACTAGAAAAGAAGCAGTAAAAAAATCTCATATGGTTAAATCGGAGGCGGAGTTCGGCGAGCCGCCAATTTAAAAAAAATAAGGAGAAAAATACTGCCTCACTTAAAAAGTAATAGCTAGATGCAATGGGATAGTATTGTGATGTTGCTCACAACTTATGAAAGTTCGGAACGCTCCTTGTCGTGTGAGAAATAATATAGCAGTCAGAGCTACTGTTTGTAACCACCAGTGCAGGTGTGAGAGGAGGCAATCATCGTGGACACCAGAGTCAAAACGAAGAGAAGACAGTAGAGGTCATGAGATCAAAATCGAGATGCGACCTTGCTGACTGCATAGTTCACCAATCAAAGAGGCAAAATCATAAGAACCCGCCTTGATCATCAACTGAACCTGTAGCACATCGTCAGGGTTGCAAAATCGGAAAAAAAGTGTCAAGATTGTCAAGAGTTGGCGAAGCAGTGGAGGTGAGAGAGGAGGAACTCATCGTGGACAACAGGTTCAAAACAAAGAGGGGACAGTAGAGGTCACGAGATCATAATCGAGATGCGACATTGCTGACTGCATAGTCCACCACCAAAGAGGCGAAACCATCAGAACCCGCCTCGATCATCAACTGAATCTGGAGATCCTCGTCAGGGTTGCAAATCAAAGGAAAGTATCAAGGTTGTCAAGAGTTGGTGATGCTTGTTTAAAAGGAGTGGACGAAAAGTGAATTCAAAGATTGACTCTGCGGAGGATGATGGAAATATTTTTAGAGACCAATATAATATCAAGGGAGCTGCCTCAAATACCAGGAGGACCCTTTTAAAAATTCAAAAGTTGCATTTTGGGAAGGAAACAGACAATAAGGATTTTATATCTTCCGAAGTTAAATGTTTGCGTTATTTGGTTTTGAAAATAGCCAATGTAGACGACAACCTAATTTCCAGTGGAAGATTATTCCGTATTTAAGCATATTTGGAGGCAAAAACCGAGAATGGTTATCTGTGGGTTGGTGAAATGATCATGGAGAAATTACGAGTGGCATAGGGTCGATCTACCGGAGTAAAAGCGTTAATTCGTGGGAGATTCGGGCTAGAGTTAACGCGAAAAAGGTAACAGAGACCGGCTTCCAGTCTTCTTACCCACAGAAATTTAATGCTTGCTAACTGGCATCTATCCGTATAACATGACTTGGAACTCCTTAAATTGTATGCAAAAACGCTGCTGATGGACGGCGAGTCCATTCATATTCTCAAGGCATATAGAATAGGGAAGGCTCTGTCTACACCCGATTCAAATCCTCGACCAAGACCTCTTAAAATCATCTTGGAAAACGAAGCGCAGGCACAGCTCCTGCTACAGAGAAAATCAACCATGCGGGGTCCGCATTCTGAAGTGTTTTTCAACCGGAATATGGGTTGAAAGAGCGAATGAAAATGCGACAGCTAATAATAGAACTGAAAACACGAAAGACCAATGGCGAGGCGAATCTCAAAATAAGGGATGGACAGATAGTTCAAGTAAAAAGAGCATTTCTCTGGCCGAAGGCAGTCACCCTGACAGCCTAATTGTCCCGTTTCAGAAACCAAAAACGTGCCCGCTTAAACTAATCGTCCTCAATGCCAGATCTCTGTTTAATAAGATGCCTTTGCTCCAGACTTTGGTTTTCATCCACCGCCCGGACATTGTAATAGTTACAGAGACATGGGCAACACCCTGTGTATCCGACTCCGAACTTTCTATTCCAGGCTACGCTTACATTCGGAAGGATCGACACGAGGGCCGTGGCGGAGGAAGCTGTATCTATGTTAGGCAACCACTTACATTTTTTCCATTGGACTTTTGCCAATTTAGCGCGGTAGAGGAGAGCTGTTGGCTCCGAGTAGTCCTAAAAGATAACTACTCTTTACTCGTTGGTAGTGTCTATCGCCCACCCAATGCCAGCGAGGATTACGATCTTTGTCTCTCGCTGGCATTTCACGCTGCGGCTGACTTAAATCTGAAGTACTGCTTGATTGCAGGTGACTTCAATCTTCCTGAAGTTCACTGGTTTCCAACTTCCGGTCCTGCAAAGTTCGAAGACCTACTTGAGGCCATAGATATAGGCATGTGGGACCAGGTAGTTGATTTTTCCCTACCCGAGGATCAAACATACTTGATCTTATTTTTTGTAGAGGTTGTCAGCCATCGTCTGTGTCACCTTTAGATCCACTTGGGAATTCTGATCATACTATAGTTCTTTCTACACTAGAACTAGAGGCTGCTGAAACGTTTTCCAAAAAATATAGCTTTTTTCGTGATTTCAGATCAGCAAATATGAGGGAATTGCTAACACACCTAAATTCCCACGACTGGACTAACTTCTTTGTATGTTCGGATGTGAATGTTTGTACTGATACTTTTTACAAAGTTCTAGGTCCACTCATTTCTCGTTTTGTTCCCCGTAAGAAAATATTTAATGTCAAGGATGAAGTCTACCTCCCTTTATCATTCCGCCGTAGACTGCGTAGACTCTTCCGTCGTTTTCATCTACAAAACGACACCTCCGTCCTGCCCGTGATCCAGAAAATCTTTGAAGAGACTAAGAGGCTGTCTGACGAAAAACGACAAGCCGATGAGGTTACCTTTGCCGAAAACCCTTCGTTAAATGTTGCAAAGCTTTTTTCGCGCACACTAAAAACGCAGAGAAAAACGCAGCACCCCGTACTTCGAGATGCTTTAGGAAAACCCAATAGCTGACGCTAAGTTGACAGCTGATAGCTTCAATGCGTTTTTTTGTCCAGAACGTTTAGTGAACATACCAACGCGCCCTTTCCTTACATCCGGGTTTGGACCGGTAATGTCCTCGAAACCATAACTTTTACCCCTGGGACGTGACCGTAGCCATTCGGCGTTTTCGTCAATCTTACAGTCCAGGACCAGATGGCGTCCCGGTTAGCGTTCTAAAGGCGGATGCAAACGATATATTTCCGTTTCTTCTGTATAAGATATTTAATCTTGCTCTTGAAAGTGAAACGTTCCCTACTTTATGGAAGGAATCGCACATACTGCCTATTCCGAAACACGGCCGACCTACGTCATTTGACGACTTTAGACCAATAAATACACTACCAGCAGTCTCGAAGATCTTCGAGTCCTTGATCAAAGAAAAGATGATGTGTCACCTAAGAGAAAATAACCTACTTAATGCGGCTCAGCATGGTTTTCTCGAAAAAAGGTCTTGTGACACTTGCCAGCTCTCTTTCTTTGATCATGTGCTACAATCTAGAGACAGCGGTTTTGCAATTTACACCGTTTACTTCGATTTCACTAAGGCTTTTGATCGTGTTGACCATGATCTTCTACTGCTAAAACTTGCCTCCTTCGGCATAGGTAACAAGCTTCTGAACTTAATATTTTCCTATTTAAAGGCTCGCGCACAACGAGTTAAAATTTCTGATGTTATCTCCAACCCCACGCATGTGAGGAGCGGAGTTATTCAGGGCAGCGTGCTCGGCCCGCTTCTATTTTGCCTCTTTGTCAACGATGTTCCTGATTGTTTTTCAGTATGGTAGGCCCTTTATGTACGCTGACGATTTAAAAGTTGCCTATCGATATAAACCGGTTGATCGCAACATCGTGCTTGAGCTCTTAAAAACGGATCTTCAGGCCTTTGCTCAGTGGTTTCGCACATGGCGCCTCTCACTTTCTTGGCAAAAGTGCTCCGTGATGGTTATTGGCGACAACCATCAGCCCCACCTAAGCATAGACGGTCATGATCTAAACGTGCACCGACTTATAAAGGATCTGGGCATATCATACTCTAGTAGTCTTAATCTGTCAGAGCACTGCGCCCTGATTGTCTCGAAAGCACGCCAAACTACTGGGTTTATTCTCAGGAATTTAAAAACCGTCAAAATTAGAATCAGCCTCTATAAAAATGTATGTCAGGCCTAGTCTGGAATATTGCTCGTTTCTATTTAGTCTTCTGCACGCTAGTGAACGAAAAGAAGATAGAATCAGTCCAGCACTTCTTTACAAAAAGAGTTTGCTATTCAGATCACCGAAACCTGTCCTATCACCAACGCTGTGAGCTTACAAGCCTTGACCCGCTGTGGCTTCGCAGATTACAGAAGGGACTATTTTTTTACTGTTTAAACTACTAAACAGTCGTACATTTAACCCCTTATATCTCTGAGGCACCTCGACCACTCTCGGCGCACCAGTCATCGAGATGTATTTTTATTTCTTCCTTTGGCACGCACAGTTAGATACCGACAGTTTTTTCGGTAAACGCTATAGCAATCTGGAATAAGCTACATAGAAGTATCAAAATTCAGCAAAGCTATCCCTTGTTTACGCGAACTGTCACTAGTTTTCTACTTTCAGGACACCTTCCAAAACTTTTGGGTGCTGACTCTGTTGAAGCTCTCGTCGGTTCTGATGGCGTTCATGGACTCTGAATCCTGTGCCAGTCTTCATGCTGAGGGCAATACTACTGGCTCTGCAGACCTCAATCGGCTTATTTCTCAGTCGACAGCGAACAGCCGCTCGCCGAAATACCTGCTGGTGCAGAATATCGGACCCGTAACACTGTATGGAGAGGTTCTTCACCGGGCACCTGTGTTAACGCGTCCCTGTCCAGAACTTTAATTACTCAATAAAAGCTGCAGTTTTTTCTCATGAAAACACCTGAAACAACGATCAGGAGATTTTTGTTCACTGTCAGCTTGAACCTCTACTGTATATATTTTTTTTGACCTTGCCTGTAAACTGGCAATAAATAAATAAAATAAAATAAGAGATACTGGATACAGGAAGAGAAAATAGTCTTCGAGTAAAAACCCTTTGAACTTTTTCAATCTTGCTGCGATCAGAGGCGTTCATCAGTCCAAAGAGGGAACAGCAGTATTCTAGAATAGAAAGAACAAACATGCGGTACAGGTCTAACTTTATTTCCGGAAGGAAGAAATTATGTGATATAAAACCACATATCCGTGCAGCCTTTGAGGCGATAATGCTAGCATATTCGTGTAACTTAGACCTAAGTCTTTTATGGTTGATCGTTCTAAAAGTGTACTTTTTTGAAATATTAGCGGTCCAGGAAGCTTGGCGGGGCCAAAACACATGAAAATACTCTTGGATGGAGAAAATTCTATCTGCCAACTAGAGGTCCAACGTGAGAGCATAAGTAGATCAGTTTTGATTTTATCAAAACAACTTTTGACAGTGTCTTTAGAAAATGAATAAATGCCGTTTCTTATATTGAGATGTGCTTCGCCATTGGCCCTTCGTGTTTCCAGTTCCATTATATGTATTTGTATATTTTGAAGGGTTACAGGCATTGCCCTTGATGACCCTATTAATGTCAAGTTATCATTGCATGTGTACAGTCAATATAAAATGTTGTACATTTAAAAATGTTTGAGTCAAATCATAACATAACATCAAATGCGTTTTCACAGCCATAGGCGAAACATTGTGGAACAAAATTAGAGCCCGAAAGATTTTAAAAGGCTGGTTTTAAGTAATCATGTTGTGAAAGTCGTCTTTTGTCAAATATAATGCCATCAAGCCTTCTTTTTAAAATCAGTTATGCTGTCAGAGGTAACCGTCTCGCTTGGTAACGAGTTCCAAGGTTGTACCACTCGTTGGATGAAACAAAACTTTCTGAGGTTCAATCGCGTGCGTTCGCTATTAACCTTGTAAGGATGACCACGCAGATGAGTTGTGCAGGCAAAGTCGAAGAAATCCTCCGATATCAGGGAGGAATCATGGCCCCGGATAATCTGGAATGTCCAGAGGAGGCTACACCGTAAGTGCCTGTAGGTAAGAGGAAATAAGTCAAGCTTTTCCAATCTGTCTTGGTACGGTAAAGTCTTAAGACCGTCAACCATCTTCGTTGCTCTCCGTTGCACCTGTTCGAGGAGGTCAACATCTTTCTGCATCCATGGTATCCAGGCTGGTATTCCGTAATCTAAATGTGGTCTCACAAAGACGCCATAGACTTTTCCGAAGACATCGCATGCTGTCGCAAAGTCTACTAGCGATGTATCGATGGGCGGTAAAGCCAGAGTAGTGCTTATGCTACCCGAACTAAGGATCAGGACAGTGCCTCTGAGCTTTTCTGGCTCAGGTAAACTACCTGGTAGTTGGACGGCCGTTTTTAGTAGATGTGTTCTCTGGGTTTGGCAAGCCGGAGCCCCTGGATGATTTTCTGAGGGATTGCATTGATGAATTGTAAGAAATTTTGGGAATCGGCCTATGGGTTTCCTAAACCGGGGAAATAATAAAAGTTAAATTATTTAATGTTATACGTGACTCACCAGATCGCTCATATTTCCGGTAGGTGGAAGCCCACAATTGGCACTAGGGATGCGACAGGTACGTCATTTGGTCAAGGTACTGGAAAACACTCTAGGTGCTGTCATGTTGGAATTTCCCTTGCTAACCGCATGACGTTCCCCGTGTATAGCTGGCGTCTTCGCGACGACCGTTCCTTTCAATCACGAAAGCATGAACTCCACCGCAGAGACATAAAGCCTTCGAGGAGTTACCTATCGACATGGTAAGTAGCTTCCCAATGGACTACATGCATCTGGTGTGCTTGGGTGTAATGCGGAATTGACTTCATCAGTGGAGATTGTGTGTGAAGAGGTTTTCTCCAGCACTTGATGACCTCATCAAAAAATGCAGCCAGTGCTTGCCGATGGAATTTCCCCGCAAGTGTAGAAATTTTTTTTACTGCTTCTTTTCTAGTTCACCGTTTATGTTAAAGATTGTTGACTATTGTTTTAAAAATGGCAAATCGTTCTGAATCGGATATGCCTACCATATTGTTCGTTTCTGCTGTTAATATGGCTGCGACGGCGCGCGTCACTGACAACGGGACGGTATCCGAAGCATTCGCAGTGACCAACGGAGTGAAGCAGGGCTGCGTACTGGCCCCCACCCTCTTCAGTCTCATGTTCTCGGCTATGCTGATGGACGCCTACCGTGATGAGCAGCCTGGTATCCGCATCGCCTACAGAACTGACGGGCACCTTCTCAACAGTCGGCGTATGCAGGCTCCAACGCACGTGTCTACGACTACAGTCCATGACTTGCTCTTCGCGGACGACTGCGCCCTTAACACCGTGACAGAGGAGGACATGCAAAGGAGCATGGACCTCTTCGCCGGAGGCTGCGCCGATTTTGGATTAACAATCAGTACAGCCAAAAACAGTTGTCATGCACCAGCCGCCACCCAGCGCAGAATACAATGCTCCTCGAATCTATGTCAACGGTGCTCTACTCAAAAACGTGGAAACCTTCGCTTATCTAGGAAGCACGATGTCGCGCAACACGAGAATCGATGACGAGGTTGCCCAACGGATCTCCAAAGCTAGTCAGGCTTTCGGCCGGCTGCAGTCCTCCGTGTGGAATCGCCACGGTATTCACCTGAACACCAAACTGAAGATGTACAAGGCCGTCGTCTTGTCGACACTCCTTTACGGAGCGGAAACCTGGACTGTCTACTCGAACCAAGCCAGGAAGCTGAATCACTTTCATCTCAGCTGCCTCCGCAGAATACTGAAGCTGAGATGGCAAGACAGGATCCCGGACACGGAAGTCCTGGAGCGGACCGAATCCTCAGCATCCATGCCATGCTGAGGCAAGTGCAACTGCGATGGAGCGGCCACCTGGTAAGAATGGACGACGAGCGACTACCCAAACGACTTTTTCTACGGTGATGTCGCTACGGGTTCTCGCAGGCAGGGAGGTCAAAAACGACGCTACAAGGACACTTTGAAGACATCGCTGAAGCAACTGCAAATCAACTCTGCGACCTGGGGAGGACCTCGCACAGGATAGACCGGCATGGAGAAGATCAGTGAAGACTGGTTCAGCGATCTATGAGGGCCAACCGGATCGCCGCTGCCAAGGCCAAAAGAGCGGCACGAAAGTCACCAGCGCCCCGGACTAACACCGCCGATGCCCAGGCCCTGCCAACGTGCCCGCGCTGTCAACGCATCTTCCGCGCGCGAATCGGCCTGGTTGGACATCTTCGGACGCAATGCACAAACAATCCGACAATTCCAATTTCACGTCAAATTCTGCTAACCCTCCTTCTGACTCCCCTACCCTCACTCCTGTCATCAATTCCATTGCTCCCACCATCACAGAGACCACATCCATCTACTCATCGCCTGTTACCCCCTACCACCGCAACCACCACCGCCTTCACTACCACCACCACCACCATCAGCGATGGGGAATCTCTCTAAAGCTGTACTCAATGCGACCGCACATTTACCTCACGAATCGGCCTGGTCGGTCACTTGCGAATACATCGTACAGAGACCGGTGAGCCAGTGCCTGGAGCACCATCACACAGCAGAGGTCGTCGCCTCCACTGCCCTCACTGTCCTCGCGCATTCACTCATCGCATAGGCCTATTCGGTCACATGCGCATCCATAACATAGCGGAATTAACCACAATGCCGACAACACCGATACACCATGCACACCCTCCGCTCCTGCCATTCTTAGTGCCCCTGCCACCCCCACTACCAGCAATAACATCCTCCCAGCCTCTACCGATTTCTCCTGCCCACACTGGAACCCGCAACTTCAACTCACGGATCGGCCTGGTCGGTCACCTGCGAATCCATCGCATGGAGGCTGGTGAACCAGTGCCTGGGGCTCCTGACATACAGTCGACGTGCCCGCCTTCACTGCCCTAACTGCTTTCGCACATTTACACACCGCATGGGCCTATTAGGACACATGCGCCTCCATGACAACCTCCGGTAAACCACCGTAGGCTAACCTACATCAGCGCACACCACCACACCAATGCATCGACGTAACACTCTCACAATCACCATTTACCACAGTATATCACGGTTTCCTAGAAACCGTGGCTGAAGTCTGCCAATCTGACGCTTCCACCAGACCCACGCCGTCGGCTCAGTGTATGTGCTGTGTGTGTCGAGTGGCTGACCAGTGAACTGGGAGTCAGACGGCGATGGCTGCTCCATATCCCCTGAGTTTGTGAATCCTGGTGTGTGCGTTATGGGGGGCCAGGTCGTGCTGTGGCGCGCGAAGACGGGTACGCCGATCCGTCAGCCAATGCGCCCACTCCCACATCAGGCAACTGACTGGCTCGGACAATGGTCTGATTGTGGGGGTGGGGGAGAGAGTGAGGTCGAGAGCTCAGCGTATTTTCCCTCACTATAAACAATCTGGACGCGCTTGAAACTATCACGGTGCGCTAAAAGCCGTGGCTTTGGAAGGTTGCCAACTGACGGGATAACTCCGGACCGCGTGGTCAGCCCAATGTGTGTTTTGTGTGGAGTGGCTGACTGGCGGACTGAGAGTCAGGTTGCAATGGCTCCTTCTTAATGTGGCCTTTATGGCACTCCCACTCCGTGGGATCTGAGCCAGGTGTGGTGGCACGCCCAGGGGCGGCTTAGGCCGCGCCAGCCACCTGCGCCCTCTCCCATATCCGGTCTTCTTGACTCTGTCTTGACACCGGACTCAGGTGGGGAGGGAGGAGAGAGTGTAGTAGCTGCAGCGCAAGGCTACTATCACTTAAAACCACTCACGCGCAAGTCACCGTCCCTGCACCACCTGGTGGAGCATACGGTGGACCTCGTCGAAATCGACGGTCGAACTGTTATAATATGGCTGCTCACATAGTGCAGCAATTATCCACTTTGTATTTATTTATACCGCGATACTAAGTTTGAAATGACGGGGCTCTCTGGGTCTTAAATATACAATTTATTTATTTATTTATTAGATTTTCTGGAATTTTGGAAGGCTGCCGAATTTGGTCAATTTTTGCTGTTGTTTCAAACCCCTATCTTGACAATCACCGTTTCATGCATGTTTTGAAGTTTTCTGTTGCAGTATATATTTTTTGTCATCCTTATTTACATAAATATATAAAAAATAAATCAAATTGAATATTTAAGGCCAAGAGGGCCCCATCAGAGGGCCCCATAAAACCCGGAAACTCTTGACATGTTTTATTGGACCACCCCTTTGCCTAAACTACTGCTGGGACGGATCTACTGAAAAGCGGTCATTTATTGGCTGCACGCTCTATAGAGGTTTTACTGGTAGGTCATAACGTTTCCCTGACGTCTGCAGAAGCCATTAGCCTAAATACCAGCTTTAATAGATGTTCCGTGGATGTTATTCACAGAACAGCTTTGACTGGTTCCATGGTGCCAGAGATAGGTACGGTGGGAGATCAAAACGCCGGGAAGTAACTGAGAAGTAAAAACTACACCATTAAATTAATATAGCATATCTATTCAGCTTCCGGAATGCTCTACCAGGGGTCCAATTAACATGATACAGTCTACGTCCGAAGACATGGTAATCATCTCAATGTCTTTAAACTAACCGCATTTCAGGTTAAAACGTTATTACCTTAGTGATAATTATTTTAATCCTGACTTTGTGATTTATAACTCTTTTAATAATGTTCACCACGGTAACCAACATATTTTTTTAAGAAACACCCCTGGATAACAGCAGCCACGTGGATAAATTATGACAAATTTATCCTGCGCATGTAAAGTTTTTTTAACTTTTTTATAATAAAATGCTTTGCAAATTTCATCTTCAAATATCCGATTTCATGAGTGAGTGGGTACATCGCAGGATTGGCTTGAATGGGTCCAAACGGAAGCCTTATTAATTGTATTAAATTGGGCCGTTAATAGAACAATAAATATAGATATATCAGTAGTGGCCCATTTTGATGGGGAATGCTTTATGCGGTGGGCGTTCGATATAAAGGAAAAGGGGCTGCTACTGCGAGAAAATTGTGGGGTCCCGTTGCGCAAATTTTTCCAATGAGGGGGCCAGAGGGGCCTGGTGCTCGCAGGGAATGCACTGCAAACAAAAATCTTCTAGGTAATGAAGTAAGACGGAAAATAGAATTAGCAAAGAGGCTACGCAGGATGAAAAGTTTCTCAACTGATATATCAATGACTGCATTCCGTTTTTCGCTGGAAATCAAGTAAACTTCCAAAATTTCTACTCTTATTATAGAACAACTCTTTAGATTCCGTAATATTTACGTAAATATGCAAGAAATTTAAGGAGGCTCATCTGGAATTCTTTCTTGTGCCGAAATTCGTCATAAAACGGATCAAATTGGAATTTGTTTATCATCTTATTCAAGTTGACTGCGCAGGCTCTGCACCAATAAAAACTGAGAACCACTTAGGGAACCAAACGTACAACCTCGTGAAGATCTGAAGTTATCCAGGACCTTCGATATCTCCGAACGGCTGAGTCGTTCCTGAATATCCTTCATACTGTTTATAGTATTTTTTCAAAGCGTTTTGAACAAGTATAAACATTTTTGCTCATATTGCATTAAATACTCGCCATACTCCAAAGCCAGTCGGAAATATTTCGTTATACGCTCAAAGGAGAACATACTATCGCAGTGTTTTTAACATTTATGGACTCAAAACAATTGTTTGCTAGCAACAGAACCAGTCACGGAACTTCCTTTAAAGGAAAAGCCTGTTGAGCTGGCTTCGACATCCACGACTCGGCACTCCATCAGTTCTATACTTGTAACCAAAAACCAGCAAAGCGCGCAAAAGCGTAATGGCAGCCAAATCCGTTGGCTACGAGGACGAATCTTGCGTTGATGTTCTTATATTTTACTAAGAGTTCAAAAACTCGGAAAATGAGCTTGCAGACTTAAGGAAGCTCTTGCAGATACTTACTCGACGAAAATACGCTTAGCAATATTCCAGTTAAAAAGGCAGTGACTAAAAGCACGAAAAGTATCAAAAACTACAACTGGTTACAGCTCACAATGTTCGGATCGCGATTACCCATAACGACCGGATAACAGGAGCACAGTCTCCTGAATCCTACGGACGACTGACCAGAGCAAACCACAAATCTCATCCTGCCATCTTGGGTTATAAAGAGCCCGTAGTTGAATCGAAGAAACAAACGCAGTGGCAAGCTGCAATGGGAAACACCACAACAGGAGGACAAAAGTCACAATCAACTCTGATGGATTCATTGAAGCCTTCAGATGAGAGTTTGGTCAGAGGTAGACTTAATCCCAACGAGAGTTTCTGTAAACCGTTCTCGTGCCCCTAAGGAGAACTCAGGAGGAAGCGAAAATTCCAAGTACCAGGATCGACAACAGTGTTTAGTTATTCAGGGTTTGCACGGAGTCAACTGCAGTCCGACCAGAAGACCGTGTCACCGAAGACCTTGCTTCGTTTAATGGCCTCCTAAACCAGTTGCTCCCACCGGGCGTGGAAGTAAAGTTATTGAAGCATTCCGGATCGGCAAAAAGTCTGAAGACAGCCTAGGAACGCCGCGACCGCGACCGCTGAAAAATAATGCTAGAGAGCAAAGACCAAATTAAGGCGATCCTATCCAAAACTAACCTACGTCACTCGCATAAAGAGGTTAACCGGACTACTCCCGCGGAAAGGCTGAAACGCCGGGAACTCTGTCTTGGAACTACAATCAAGACTGAAGGCTGGCGAACACAATCTGGCTATTTTTCAAGGGAAGGTAGTTCAAAAAGAATACGAATTTTTCCATTGAACCAACCGATTGTTCTGAGGGACAACGGCAGCCACCTCACTAACGCCAAAACCATCAGGAACCAATTGCCCAAGAGATGTCGAACTGATTCCGTAACGCCCAGCGTTCTCACTAAAGAAACCAGAGTTACCGAAAATCATCACGAAACGGAAAAGCATACGACCTTGACGTTAGAGGAGACATAGTTGGGCCCATAAAATTGACAAAACGCAACAGGAAATTTGGTTGGCGCAAAATTGAAGTGCTTGTATACAAATGCACAAAAGCCTTTTATCAAAACCTGATGAGTTAAAAATTTGCCTTGCCGAAGTATCTCCGGATGTGATAGCAGTAACCGAAACCTGGCTGTCGGGCAGTATTCTAGATAGCGAAATAACATTGTCTGGGTACCAAAATATATCGGAGGGACAGAGAAAACCGACAGGGTGGTGGAATAATTGTGTATGTGAAAGACGTGCTCATAGTGTCTGACAAGACGAGCAAGTTTGCGTGCAGCACTGAAGCCATATGGTTGAACATCGCTCTTGGTCTCCCATGTCTAGATGTCCTCATTGTCTATCGGCCACCCTAGGATAGACCGAGTCGCGGACACCCACTTGTTGGAACAATTAGAAAAGTTCTCCAGTAGACCTAATGTAATGATTATGGGTGACTTCAACGCACCAGGAATTAACTGGAGCACTGTTCAATCATCATGCCCGAAATCAACTTTTGATTATGTTTTTCTGCAAAAGACCTTGAATGCACTCCTCACACAGCATGTCCCTTTCCCCACCAGAACACGTGAAGGACAAAGGGCTAACTGTCTTGACCTCGTTTTCACGAAACATCAGGCAGCATTGACGAGATTATTTCAATGCCTCCGCTCGGTCGTAGTGATTATGTGGTGCTTATGTGGGACTACTCCTTATTCTCCGTTGCCCTGCTTTTAGGGAAAACGGCGTAACGTTTGGCGAGGAAACTTTCATCAGATGCGAGCAGATTTAACACACATAAACTGGACCTCAATGTTTTCGAGCACCGTAAACGAAGATTGGGAGTCCTTCCGAAATGTTCTTCTGCAACTTATTGACAACCACTGCCCGCTAACGAGTATCCATCACAGCAAGCGTCCTGGGTGGCTAAACAGAAACTTAAAAAGGGAAATAAACAGGAAGCACAAGTTGTGGAGAAAATATTGCGAGTCTAATCAAGTCGCCTATTTTTAATAAGTATAAAGCGCAGAGAAACAAAATGAGAAGCCTTATTCTTACAACGCGAAGAGAATTTGAGAAGACTTTGCTGCAAAAGGCAACGCAGAATCCAAAGTTAGTCTACAGTTACCTCCGTAGATGTAAAAGGAATAAACATCAAATACCGCTGATTAAGACTGCCGTGGGCGTCGAAATTTCTGAAAACAGAAAAAATGCCGAGTACTTTTCACAGTTCTACCGCTCAGTCTTCACTAACGAGGCAAGGTTCCTTCGTCCCTCAGTGGATAACCCGCCGACTGCAAGCATTAGCCACATACTATTCTCAGAATTTCTGATCCAAAAAGGAATTAAAAAGAACTAAAAAGAGTCGAAATCCCCAGGACCAGACGAGCTTCCACCCAAGCTTCTGAAAAGAACTCGCCAATGAACTTTCCGCACCTTTGTCAGTGCTCTTTCAAAAAGTCCTTTGACTCCGGAACACTTCCTTTCGATTGGAAGCTGGCACATATAACTCCCTTGTACAAAAGCGGTAGCCGGGCGTCAGTGACAAACTACAGGCCCATAAGCAACATGCATCCTTGGCAAGATTATGGAAAAGGATCATCAAGAGCGAATTGGGTGAAATTCCTAGAGACTCATAATTTGTTATCAAGCTGCCAACACGGGTTCAGAAAAAGGAAGATCATGCACAACGAATTTGCTGTATTCGCTCCAGAGGTGGACCCAAGCACTTGAAGATAGACACGCGGTTCACATTGCCTTCATTGACTTTCAAAAGGCCTTCGATACTGTGCCGCAGAGACTGCTTTACAAGCTAGAAAGAATTGGAATCAGAGGTAACCTCCTCAAGTGGATCGAAAACTTCCTCGTGGGTCGGCGCCAGGTTGTGTGCATCGGCCAAGAGAGGTCAAGTTCTGCTGCGGTCGAGTGGGGTTCTCAGGGTTCAGTACTAGGGCCAATACTGTTTTTTAATATACGTGAACGATTGTGTCAGGAATCTCGACTGTGAAGCAGCAATGTTTGCCGACGGCATTAAAATCTGGAATGTAATCCAGAGCCCTGCTGACGAAGATAAACTGCAGATCAACCTAACTCGGTTGGAGGAGTGGTCGAATCATTGGCTTTTGCGGTTCAACGTCGATAAGTGTAAAATACTTCGCTTAGGCAACCCGGTCTGGATCTGCCGAAAGTAGAAGTTACTTTCTCAACGGTGAAGCCTTAAAAAGACGTGGAAACGCAAAAGGACCTTGGTGTGCTGATGACCACCACCTTAAAACCATCGTCTCACTGCTCGAAAGTGGCGAAGAGGGCAATTTCGGTGTTGCATACCATCAGACGAGCCTTTTTGGATTTCGATGAAGATCGTTTTTGCTAAGACCTCTGGAACATTCATTAGGCCACATTTGGAATATGCTATGCACGCCTGGAAACCCTGGACAGTTCAAGATCAGAACTGCCTCGAAAGAGTCCAGAGGAAAAGCCACCAAAATGGTTAGAAGTCAAAGCTCCTTGCCATATCCAACCCGCCTAATGAATCTTAATCTGTTCCTTTGAGTTATAGGCAAATGCGTGGTGATCTCCTGCAGACATTCCGCATTGTGAAGGGATTGGATTGTTGCCTGGAATTCTCGGACTTCTTTGAATTTGCCACCACGACCCATCTCCGAGGTCACCCATTGAAACTGCGTGTCCAGCAGGCGAGACTGGATGTGCGCAAGTTCTTCTTCTCTGTCAGAGTGGTTAAACCATGGAATGCCCTCCCTGAAGACGTTGTGATGTCACCATCGCTGGAAAGCTTTAAAAGGAACCTTGACAGTTTTATGTTCCGCAACGAGACTGAGCGATGAGGCATTTATCTTAACCCTCGAGTCGTGCACCACTTGTCAAATTTTATGACCGCCTTTTGTACCTTTGCAGCCCACACGGTTTCTCTGTATACCGCACTTAATTTTACGTTACAAATAGGGTACTCAAAGGCCCATGCCTATTTCCCTCAATAAATTGAATTGAATTGAAAAAAAGGCTATGTCGGGTGAAACAATTCGAAAAGGTATATATCCACCTATTGTTAAATACAATAACCATAGGTATGTGAAGTTTATAAAGTTAGAAATACAAATAATTATTAAGAATTAAGCAAATAATTTCGACAGGAAATGAAGTCAAGGTCAAATGGAAGGTGGTTTGTTCAAATTTGAAGATAAGTGAATTCTCGATTTTTTACCGATTTCTTCGTTTCCTGTAGAAAATATTGGCTTAATTATTGACAATTTATTGTATTTCTACCTCATTATCAGCTGAATACACCTGCAGTTATTGCAATTGACAAAAGGGAGAAATATACAGTTTTAAACTTTTTCAGCCAACGTAGCCTCATTAAAGTTCTCGCAAGTTTTCGTCAGAAGGACGGAGTCTAAAGGTTAATTCTTAAAATAAAGGTCAAATTTTGTAAGTTCACCTTATTTCTCGCAAAGAATAATTTGCAGCAACTGGTATACCAGTTGATATAATTTTTCATCCTTCATAGCCTCTTCGCTAATTCTATTTTCTGTTGAAACTCGTTACCTAGGAGATATTTGCTTACAGTGCCTTGCTTAAAACCCATTTTTCAAATATTACATCTTTTATTCCGCAAAAAGTCACTAGTGACAATTTTCCTTTCGTATTATCGATTAAAAAATACTTATATTTTAAAATCAATATGAAACCCAGTCAGTGCTTAGACGCAAACATCCTCTTCGTGTAAAACTTCCACTTGACCAACCCACAGTAAGCATGAAGAAATTAGACCTTGACGCCCTGGAAAACTTTAATACCTTTATGTCTAAATATGGTTCTCTCTTCACGATCCTTGGTACCATTTTTGAGGGAAAGTTGTCTTCACTCACTTCTCAACAATGCGAGAAACTAGAGCCTATTATAAACATGGTCTTTACTGAGTCAATTGACCGACATAAGAGAAGTTTCAATTTTCTTTTAAAAAACGTGCCCAAGAGTAAAATCCCCCTGAACGTTGCATTTCATTTCCTTTACTTATGCGCCTTTAACTTTCAAAGTCGCTGAAGCTAAAAGGTTTTCTTCCCGTAGCAAAAACCAGCCAATTCTGGTCAAACTTTTTCAAACGATTGAAGTTGACCTAATTTTCTCTAAGCATGAGCACTCAGCTCAATATTTGCAAAAAAACAAGTTGTTTATCTGTAGGGATAAAACGCCAATGTAACGTCGGGTTTAACCCTCATTAGCAAACAAGAAGCCTTGGTCTACACCTTTAATACCAAAAGTTATCTCAGAGGTTTGTCCTCTAGCTAATGCAAGACCACGGCCCTCCGGATCGACAGGAATTTCGATTCAAGCTGAAACTTCACCCGTTAACATTGTTCCTAGTTTGAGTGAAATTGTGTCAACGCCACTTCTTTCTCATCCCAAGCAAACCATGCCTGTTATAGCTGCCAAATCTACTAAACATAAGAAAACTCCTATTAAATCTGAATCATTGGCTAAGCCGTAGCTGACCCCGAACTCTCTCTTATAGGTTATAATTGTACTCGAAATGATGGAAGCTGTATCTACATTAAACAAGCGCTGCAATTTCGGACCTTAGATCATCCACAATTTACTGCGGTTGACGAGAGCTGCTGGCTTCAAATTACCTTAAAAAATAGGAACACTTTACTCATTGGTTGTGTCTATTGCCCGCCCAATACCAGTGAGGATTTCGATCTTCGTCTCTCACAAGCATTCCATGCCGCAGTTGACTTAAATTTTAAGTATTGCTTAATTGCAGGTGATTTCAACCTTCCTGACATTCGCTGGTTTCCGGTCCCCTCCGGCCCCAGAAAGTTCGAGGACTGCCTCGAGGCCGTAGATATTGGCATGTGGACCCAGGTTGTTGACTTCCCTACCCGAGGATCAAGCATACTTGATCTAATCTTCTGCAGAGGCTGCCTGCCTTTGACAGTGTCATCATTAGGCCCACTTGGGAGCTCAGACCATGATATCGTTGTTTCTACACTACAACTCGAAACCGATGAAACGCCTTCCAAGAAATATAGCTTTTTCTTTGATTTTCGATTAGCGCTTTCGACAGAATTATTGATACATCTTAACTCCCACGACTGGACTAATTTCTTTATGTGTCAGGATGTGAACACCTGTACCGGTATGCTTGACCAAGTTTTAGATCCACTTATTTCTCGTTTTGTTCCCCGTAAGAAATTAATTAATGTCGCGGATGAGGTTTATCTCCCTTTATCTTTTCGCCGTAGGTTGCGTAAACTCTCTCGTCGATTCCATTTGAAAAACGACATTTCCGTTCTGCCCTTGATTCACCGTATTTTTGAGCAGGCCAAGAGGCTAACCGAAGAAAAATGGCTAGCTGAAGAGGTCAAATATGTCGAAAACCGTTCGTTAAATGTAGCGAAACTTTTTCACGCGCAATTAGAACCCATAGTAAAACATGGCACCCCGTACTACTGGATTCCATTGGCAATCCTGTAGTTGATGACAAATTGACGGCTGATAGTTTTAACGTTTTTCTTGTCCAGAACATTTATTGAAAATTCGACCGCTCCCGTCCGCCCATCCAGGTTTGGACCGGTGCCGTCCTCGAAACCATAACTTTTACCCTCTGGGACGTAACCGTAGCCATTCGACGTTTTCGTCAATCTTATAGTCCTGGACCAGATGGCGTACCGATCAGTATTATAAAGGCGGATGCTAATGATATTTTCCCGTCACTTCTATGTAAGATATTTAATCTAGCTCTTGAAAGTGAAACCTTTCCCAGTGTATGGAAGGAATCGCATATTCTACCTATCCCCAAACGCGGCCAATCTACGTCATTTGACGATTTTTAGGCCAATCAACACACTGTTCGCAGCTTCGAAAATCCTGGAGACCTTGATCAAAGATAAGATGATGTATCATTTAACTGAGAATAACCTATTGAGTGCAGCCCAGCATGGGTTCCTCAAAAACTAGGTCTTGTGACACATGTCAGCTCTCTTTTCTTTGATCATGTTCTACAATCTAGGGATAATGGCTTTGCACTTTACATAGTCTATTTCGATTTCACCAAGGCCTTCGATCGTGTTGACCATGCCCTTCTTCTCCCTGAAACTCTCCTCTTTCGGTATATGTGGTAAACTTCTGAGCTTGATATCTTCTTACCTGAGCTCTCGTACACAACATGTTAAGATCTCCAATGCTATCTCAAACTCGGCACGTGTGCGGAGTGGAGTTATTCAGGGTAGTGTGCTAGGCCCGCTTTTATTTTGTCTTTTGTCAATGATGTGCCAGGTTTATTTCGAAATGGTAGGCCCTTTATGTATGCCGACGATTTAAAAGTTGCCTATCGATACAAGCCGGCAGATCGCGACACCGCGATTGATCTATTAAAAAATGATCTCGAGGCGTTTGCCCAGTGGTGCTGCACATGGCGCCTTTCCCTTTCTTGGCACAAATGTTCCGTTATGGTTGTCGGTGACAACCATCAGCCTAATCTTAGCATAGATGGCCACGATATAAATGTACCTGGCGTTGTTAAGGACCTGGGCATATCATATTCCAACGGTCTCAATCTTTCAGAGCATTGCGCCCTGATTGTCTCCAAAGCACGCAGAACTGCCGGGTTTATCCTCCGAAATTTTAAAACTATTGATATTAGACTTCGCCTTTATAAAATGTACGTTAGACCTGGCCTGGAATACTGCTCGTTTCTATTTAGCCTTCTGCGCACTAGCGAACGGAAGAAAATAGAATCGGTCCAACACTTCTTCACGAAAAGAATTTTATCGTTGGAGCACCGTAATCTGTCGTATCAAGAACGCTGTGGCCTTGTTAACATTGATCCCTTATGGTTTCGCCGAGTGCAGAAGGGACTATTTTTGCTTTTTAAGCTTTTTGAATAATCGTACATTTAATCCCCTTATCACTGTGAGGCAGCTTGACCATCCTCGGCGCAGCAGTCATCGCAATTTCTTTTTATTTCTTCCATAAGCTCGCACAGTTAAGTATCGACGGTTCTTTTCGATAAACGCCATGGCCATGTGGAATAAACTTCCCCATAATATAAAAGTCCAACGGAGTTATTCTTTGTTTAAGATTACCATTCCTAGTTTTTTGCATTCAGAACAGTTTCCAAGAATTCTGGGCGCCGACACGGTAGAATCTGTTTTCCTGCTCGACGGAGTGCGCGGCATCTGAACTCGATCCCAGGTGTTATCTTGAGGGATACGGCACCGTCTCTGCAGCCTGCACCCGTTGACTTCTTCGGCAGACAGTGAGCGACCGCACACGGATGCTTTCTTGCCTGAGGCAGAATCCCGGTTCCTAGCAAAGACAGAGACTGCATACAGACTGCAATTGTGTTAGCGCTTCCCTGATCTGAATTGCTATCATCCTTACAGGCGGCAGTTTTTCTCCTGAATAACATGAAAATAGGAAAAACACATATAATGATATATATTCAGGAGTTTTTTTCACTGCCAGCCTCTACCCACTGAATATTTCACCTGACAATGCCTGTTAACCGGTATTAAATACAACTATTATTATTATTATTATTAAAATCAGTAATGTCATTACCGATGGGAAACCTGCTTACCCCTCAGCATCTACAACAGCTGCGAACGCTAACATTAGCATCTTTCCCAACCCAAAAAGTGTCCGAAATCCCCAAATAATTAACGCTTCTAATTATGTTAACAGTTTTTCGAAATCATTTTTTCCTTTTTCAAATGCACGTTTTCCGCCAATTTATGCTAACTTACCTCAAAATCTCATTTCTATGCCACCCCCTATCTTTCCAACGCCACAATATATCCTTCCCTTCCATGGTTTTCATCCAAATATGCCGCTGTACAATAATCTCATTTCTCATAACAGTAACATTTCGACAAATTGTAGACCAGAGCAATTTTGTTTCCCACCTTTCATTTCTTCTTTCCAGTTTTCTTCTCCGCCACAAAATTATCCTCTTTTATAAATACTGATGAGCGTAACCTGCAGCTCAGGAATACGCTCAGCTTAGTTTCACCCAATACGAGATCAGTTGTAAATAAGATGGCTGAGCTTAGAACAGTAGCCTTCGAGCTTGCTCCAGATGTGCTGTGCATCACTGAATCCTGGGCTCACTCTCTTATTTCTGACTCGACGCTTGCTATAGGTAATTTCAATTTGTACCGACAAGACCGCGCTGAAAAACGTGGCGGTGGTTGCATCCTTTATATTAAGTCATCCTTTGTACATTTCAATTTTCAGCTGAGCATTTCGTCCTTTTCTGGAAATATATGCTTTGCTTCAGTCATCCTCCCGCACAATAAAAAAGCGGTAATTGGCTGTATCTATAATCCCCCGTGTTATTCTGGCAATGAAAGTGAGCTTTGTGAACTATTTGAAAAAGTCACCGACACTCAATTTGATGTCAAAATAATCGTAGGCAATTTAAATCTGCCAGACATTGACTGGCAGGCAAATTCCTCTCCACCAAAACATCAGAAATTGGTCGATACTATTAACTTTACAAACACGTCCCTAACTGGTCAGATCAGTTACTAGAAATGACAAAATTTTAGAATTAATTTTAACAGATGATGTCCACCCTCTCTTTATGAATTTCCATCGTGATCTATTCACAAGTGATCACGCAATAATTCACTGTTGTTTTCAAGTCCCCCTTCTTACGAAGCCTGAGGTTAAATGCAATAACCTCGACTTTGCCAACAAAAACCATGAAATAATAAATAATTTCGTAAGCATTCTAAATTGGCAAAGCATATTATCAATCAACGATCCAAATGTTTTACGTGAGCTATTGCAGAGCCTCACAGAAAAAATCCAGGCTTTTATCCCGTTCAAGATTTTTAATTCAAATACAACGTCTTCTACTGTTCCGCATTTTCTCCAGAACAGACTTAATCTAAAAGCTCTTTGTCAGTTCATTTAAGGATTGCACAAATATTTGAATAAGCATCGAAAATAAGGCTCGCGAGAGATATGCGTAGGGAATCGCGGGCACTAAGTGATGCCAATTCATCCAAATCTGTTGCTCAAATCTTCCATGTTCGGTCATTTGCTAAGCGCCTGATTTTAACTCCGCCTTTACTTGACTGAAACAAAAATCTCGTTACAGAGGATTTGGGCAAAGCAGAATTGTTAAATTCGTATTTTGCCAACCACTTTACCACTTTAATTAGCCCCACTCCCACGATTCCTCTGCTTTCAAATTCACTTCTAATAACCATTAATTTCTCGCCTTCATATATTCAAAAGGAAATAGCTCACCGAAAAAATGCACATTCGGTTGAAACTGATAACATTCCAAACTCACTTATTAAACAGTTAAGGGATTTTCCACCTTTACTAAGCAAGTTTTTCTCAGTATTTCTCGAAAATGGTTTCTTCCCCGATTATTGTAAAACTTCTATTGTAATACCAGTTTTTAAATATTGTTCCCGCTCGGACATTCATAACTAGCGCGGTGTTCATAAAACGCCCTCTCTTGCTAAACTCTTCGAAAAACTAATTGCAAAACCAATCACGGATTTTTGCATTAGCAATCAAATTATCAACTTTTCCCAACACGGCTTCTTACCTGACCGCTCTTGTGAAACCTGCCACATGTCTTTTCTAAATCTACTAACCTCTCTTCGTAATGATCATCTATCTGTAGTTGTTATCTATTTTGATATTAGTAAGGCATTCGATAAATTGTATCATAGACGACTTCTAGCTAAACTAGAAGCTATAGGATTTCGCAGTCCCCTTACTGACTTTATTAGATCATACCTAAATGATCGAAAACAAAAAACTTTTTAGAAGGGTCCTCATACTCAAGTGCCACCCCAATTGTTAGTGGTGTCCTTCAAGGTACCGTATTAGGTCCTTTGTTGTTCTTACTGTATATAAATGATATTTCATCGATAGTTAAACATTCTCAATCTTTTATTTATTCTGATGACCTCAAATGCGTGCATTTCTTCTCTAACTCTACGACCGAACGTTGCCTAGAACAAATTCCTTCAGACTTAGACGCTCTTTCGGCTTGGAGCTCTACAGGGCCAATGGCTTTCTCACCTTCTAAGTGTCGCTTAATGGGTTTTGGGCCTTTACGGCTGCCGCAACCTCTTTTTTTGAAGGTTACCCTTATGATTGAATGTTCCTCCACCAATAAATTAGATCTTTCGCCTCATGCCGATAGAATAACGGCCAAAGCTGCTCAGATTTGCGGCTTTACTTCTTATAATTTCTACCTTCCTGAAATTAAATTAAGACTTTATCGTATGTTTGTATATCAAATTCTTGAATTTTGCTGTCCTTTCTTCGGTTTGATGAACAAATCTAGCCGTTCAAAAATTGAAAATGTCCAAAGACATTTCAAAAAAAACTCCTATTTCCGACTCTTTCGACTACTTCCTACTCAACAAGATTCCAGCTAATGAAGCTAAAATTTATTTGGGTCTGGAGACTTAAAACAGGCTTTTGTCTCCTTTTCCGACTAAATAATAGCTCAACTCTCCCCAAGCTTTCTATCCTTACCCCTATTAGTCTTCCTCATAACCAAAGAAATTATGCACTAATTATGCCTCCCCCTGCATCCTTCATGTTTAAAAGCCCCCTCTTCTTTGCTTCTAGGTATAGGTTTCTTTGGAATAATTTGTCAATGGAAATAAGGTAGTTACCTAGTCTATCTGCATTCAAGCGAAGACCGTACATTTATCTTAGCACTGATTCTATTAACCTTTTATTTTCCTCATCTTTTCCCAGTAGCTTTCCCCATGACTCGGAGAAAAGACCATCGGGAATTTAAGTGACCCTCTTGAAACTATATTTTCGGTACCTCGAGTCGCCCATGAACTATGATGTCTCCTTATACCACCAATCATCCAAATTATGAAGTCATTTGGACGTACACATGCGGTGGTCCACAGTCTAAAATACTGCCATTTCTTTGGATACTAACCATCATCAGAATTCAATTCTGGATCCTAAGATGCTAAGGACTTAAGTTCATTGACGCATTTTCATGAGATTTTGTTTTATACACCAATGTGATCAAGAACGAATCACCTCAACGTTTTATTATCTCATTCTGAAATGCTACTGCAGTATACCCCTAGTCTACCACCTGACCATTTTTTCCTAAGGAGTTTTTTTATCTACCTTCTATTCAAAAATGAAGTTCTATTGAACTCTGCCTCCATTTTTAAATTAGGAGATTTTTTCACTGATTTTTTATTTATTTATTTATTGCCAGTTTACAGGCAAGGTCAAAAGGGATATATACAGTATATACAGTATATACAGATATATACAGATATATACAGATATATACGTTAATAAGGCAAAACGAAATCGCGACTGCATTCCTTGTCTTAAAGACAATCAGGGAAACAGGTTAACTGATAACTCTGATAAGACCTGCCTCTTGTCCGTGTATACCGAGGAACCACCTTTTGACGAGGACGAATACTACAGTACTGCCACACCTACAAACAAAATAAGAACGGTGTCGTTCCCAATGGACACAGTAAGAAAAACTCTGAAACAGCAACAGCCCACTAAATCACCTGGCCCAGATGGTATATCCGCAAAAGTTCTCAATGAACTCACAGACCAGCTGGCCTCTCCGCTCTCCAAGTTATTTGAAAGTTCGATGGAGGCGGGGGCTCTGCCTACCGAGTGGAAGATAGCCAACATAACCTCTATCTATAAAGGAGGAGAGAGGACATCACCAAACAGTTTCCGACCAGTCAGCCTCACAATTATCTGTTGCAAAATGATGGAGAAGATAATCAAAACGGAACTGATGAGGCATCTTGAAGAGAATAACTTGCTAAGTTCATATCAACATGGATTTCGAAGTGGTTGATCCTGCCTCACAAACCTGCTAACATCCATGGAAAGTTGGACAAAATCATTAGAAATGGGTTTGTCAGTCGATGCGGTCTACATTGACTTTTAGCAAAGCCTTTTGACAGGGTTCCACACAAACGTCTAATTTTTAAGCTCCGTCAAATGGGTGTGACTGGCAACCTACTCAAATGGTTGGCCGACTTTCTCACGGACAGGCGCCAGCGTGTTTGTATCGGAGACGCCAAGTCTCATTGGGAAACCGTTCACAGTGGAGTTCCGTCCCGAACCCAAATTTCGCCCTATCGTACCAACCGACCGTCCCACGCCACACGCCACCCGACGACGCCAGCGGAACCTCGATCGAAAACCGAGGAAACCAACAACTCGTTAACGCGAAACCATTACTCGCATCTCCACCGATACAATCCCGCCCCGGCCAATCTGGGCCCCCAACCAAATCACGCATCGGCCTGGTAAGTCACCTGCGAATTCATCGCACGGAGGCTGGTGAACCAGTGCCTCGGGATCCGAAATACAGTCGACACGCCCGCCCTCACTGTTCTTACGGCTCCCGCATATATTCACACCGCATGGGCCTAAAAGGTCACATTCGCATCCACGACAACCTCCGGTAAACCATTAGAGGCTTAGCTAAAGCAGCGCACACTAACTACACCAATACATCGAAAACACCCTCACAATCACCATTAACCAGAGTTTATTTCAGGTTTCCTAGAAACCGTGGCTGGAGAGTCTGTCAATCTGACGCTTCCACAAGATCAGGCCGGCGGCTCATTGTATGTACTGTGTGTGTCGAGATGCTGACCAGTGGACTGTGAGTCAGACGGCGATGGCTGTTCCATATCCCCTGAGTTTGTGAATCCTGGTGTGTGCGTTATGGGGGCCAGGTCGTGCTGTGGCGCGCGAAGACGGGTACGCCGATCCGTCAGCCAATGCGCCCACTCCCACATCAGGCAACTGACCGGCTCGGACAGTAGTCTGACTGTGGGGGTGGGGGAGAGAGTGAGGTCGACAGCTCAGCGCAGGTCCCTCACTATAAACAATCTGACGTGCTTAAAAAAAATCACGGTGCGCTAAAACCCGTGGATTGGAAGGTTGCCAACTGACGGAAAACTTGGAGCGCGTGGTCAGATCAATGTGTATTTTGCGTGGAGTGACTTATTGACGGACTATGAGTCGGGTTGCAATGGCTCCTTTTAAGTGTGGTCTTTATGGCACCCCCACTCTGTGGGATCCGAGCCCGGTGTGGTGGCACGCCCAGGGGCGGCTCCGGCCGCGCCAGCCACCTGCGCCCTCTCCCATCTCCGGTCTTCTTGACTCTGTCTTGACACCGGGCTCAGGTGGTGGAGGAGGAGAGAGTGCGGTAGCTGCAGCGCAAGGCTACTATCACTTAAAACTAATTCACGCGCAAGTCACCGTCCCTGCACCACCTGGTGTGGAGCATACGGTGGACCTCGTCGAAATCGACGGTCGAACTGCCAATGTTGAAAATGGTGAAAAAAAAGAAACGTTAGGTTACGTTAGGTTTTGACGTTTTTTAAAGATATATATGGCGGTTATAGCATTTATTGTTGAGTAGACAGATTGCAATAGGATAGGGTTTGCTAATGGTAGGTACTGATGCTGGTGATTTGGATATGGCAGTAACGACATTTGCTGGTAAGCAGACATGGTGAAATAAGAAAGGGACTGGTAATGGTTGCGTTTGGTTGTGAGAAGTAAATTATGGCACAAATTATATTTTTTGAATGGTACGGACATGGGTAACCTACAAAAATACTAATAACGGTAGGTATTGAAGGCATTTATTTCGATATACCATTAATAGGATGTGTCAGTATAATGTCAGGGTGAACTGTGGAAGATTTTTCTAACGTATTAATTGACGGAAATACGATATATGTGGCAGAAGTAACATGTTCAGGTGAGAAGAAAGCAAACTGAGGAAGGGACAGGTTACAAATGGTATGAGCAGGGGGAAATTAAGAAATTGCAGGATTGATAAGTGTCGGTGTGTTCACATGGTGAACTGAGGAAAAGCATGCTCATTTAGATGTTAAATGAAGAAAGATATACATGACAGTAACATTATTTGCCGGTGAGTATACACGGTAAATTAAGGAACATAGGAATAACGGTGTGGACATTATAAGGTAGGTATTGTGAGCAATAAGTAAGATCTGGCTGTAATGGCATGTGTCAGTATTTTGACATGGTGAAATTGAAAGGGACAGGTAACGTTAATTTATTTCCGTTGTTAGTTTTTTATGGCAGTGAAAGTATGTATAGTTGTGTAAACTGGACAAAATTGTAAAGGGAATGCTATCGGTAGGTATGCATGCTTGAGAGGTTGATATGGTAGTAAAATCACCTGGTCGTCAGCAGACAAAGTGAACAGATGGAGCTTATCGTTATTGTTAATATGAACGGTGAAATGATAGATATGACAGGAATTAAATGTGAAGGGGTGTAGGCCTTGTGCACTTAGAATATACTTATAACGGTAGATATTGAAAGCAAAATTTCGAAATGACAGCAATAACCTGTGGCTGTGTGTGGACATGGTGAACTGTGGAAGAGTCTTCTTACGTTATTATTGACGGTAGTTAAAAATTATGCCAAAGTTTTGGCAGGTTTAGGTGAGTAGACATAAAATACTGAGCAAAAGACAGGAACCGGTTGGTATTGGCGTTGGAAAGTTAGGCATGGTGGGACTGATATATTTCGGGGTGAAGACAGTTTAAACTGAGGTAGGGGTTATTAAAGGTTGTAATTGACATTTTAATGTTCGATATGGCAGTTATTATATGTGTCGGTTAGTAGACATCATTTCTAAACACAAACACCAATTGTGACCGTGACCGATCAGCTTCTTTTGTTCATAATTCCTACACACAAACCGAAATAATTAATGTAATACCTTACTAACAAACAGTAATTCTGACAATGGAGAATAAGCTTTTTTTTGACATCATTTCTACACGAAAACCGAAGAAAATACTGTAATATCTAACATACTACCAACATTTATGACCCTGACCGATGAGCTTCTTCTGCACATTAATTCTACACTCAAATCGAAGTATTTACTATAATACCTAACTTACCACCAGCAATTTTGACCATGGCCGATAAATTTCTTCTGAAAAACAATTCTACACACAACTCGTTGTATTTACTGTTAAACCTTACTTACTACCATCAATTCTGACAGTTGCGCATAAGCTTCTTTAGTACACAATTTCTACACACAAATCTAAGTATTTACTGTTAAACCTTACTTACCACCAGGTATTCTGAACGTCGGCGATGTTTTTCTTCTCTACACCATTTCTACACACAAACCGAAGTACATCCTGTATTAACTAACTTACCACCAGCAATTCTGACCGTGGCCGATGAGCTTCATCTGGACACCATTTCTACACACAACTCGATGTATTTACTTTTAAACATGACTTACTAACAGCAATTGTTACAGTGACCGATGAGCTTCTTCTAGACACCATTTATACAAACAAATCGAAGTATTTACTGTTAAACATTACTTACTACCGGCAATTCTGACAGTGTTTAATGAGCTCCTTCTGGACATCATTTCACCACAGAAACTGAAGCATTTACTGTTATACCTAACTTACCACCAGCAATTCTAACCGTGACTGATTAGCTTCTTCGTGACACCATTTCCATACACAAATCGAAGTGTTTTTTGTTACACCTAACTTACTGCCAGCAAATCTGACATTGGCGAATGGGCTTCTTCTGAACATCATTTTTTCATAAAAACCAAAGTATTTACTGGTATGCTTTACTAGCTACCAGCAACTCTGACCGTGGCGAATGAGCTTCTTCTGGCCATCATTTCTACATGCAAACCGATGTATTTACTGAAATGCCAAATTAACTACAACCAATTGTGACCGTTACAGATGAGCTTCTTCTGGACAGTATTCTTACACACAAACCGAAATATTTACTGTTATGCCTAACCTACCACCAGCAATTGTGTATGTGACCGATGAGATTCTTCTGGACATCATATCTACACACAAACCGTTATATTTACTTAAATACCATACGCACTACCAGCGATTCTGACGGTTGCGAATAAGCTTCTTCTGGGCTTCATTTCTACACACAAACCGACATATTTACTGTTATACCTTGATTACCACCACCAATTGTGACCGTGACCGATGTGCTTCTTCTGGCCATCATTCATACATAAAAACCAAAATATTTAATTTTATACCTTACTTACTACCAGCATTCCTGACCTTGGCGAATAAGTTTCTTATGGATATCATTTCTACACACAAACCGAAATATTTACTTTAATACCTTACTTACCACCAGCAATTGTGACCGTCATCGATAAGCTTCTTCTGGACATCATTTAAAATAAGTAACCGAAATATTTACTTTAATACTTACTTCCGACAATTCTGACCGTGACCGATGAGATTTTTCTGGACATCATTCATACACACAAACCAAAATATGTACTGTTATACCTTACTTAATACAAGCAATTCTGACCGTAGTGAATGAGCCTCTTCTAGCCCTCAATTCGAACACAAACCGAAGTATTAACTGTATTACCTAACCATTTCATACAATGCAATGCTGACCGTGACCGATGAGCTTCTTCTGGACACCGTTTCTACAAACAAATCGAAGTATTGACTGTTTAACCTAACTACCTACCAGCAATTTATACCGTGGATGATGAGTTTCTTCTGAATGCCATTTCTACATACAAACCGAAGTAATAACTGTTACACCTAACTTACTACCAGCAATTCTGACACTGGCAAAATAGCTTTTTCTGGACATCATGTCTTCATACAAACCGAAGTATTTACTGTTATACCTAACTTACCAGCAGCAATTGTAACAGTGACCGATAAGCTTCTTCTGAATACAATATCTACAACTTATACGAAGCATTTACTGTTAAACCTTACTAACTACCAGCAATTCTTACCGTGGATGATGAGATTTTTCTGTTTACCATTTCTACGTACAAACCGAAGTACTAACTGTTAAACCTTATTTACTACCAGCACTTCTAAACACTGGCGAATAAACTTCTTCTGGACATCATTTCTTCATACAAAACCGAAGTATTTACTGTAATACCTAACTTACCAACAGCAAATGCTACCGTGACCAATGAGACTCTTCTGGACATCATTTATACAAACAAATCGAAGTATTAACTGTTTAACCTTACTTACTACCAGCAATTCTTACCGTGGATGATGATTTTCTTCTTTATACCATTTCTTCATAATTATCGAAGTATTAACTGTTAAACCTTATTTTCTACCAGCTTTTCTGACCTAACTTACCAAAAGCAAATGCTACCGTGACCAATGAGACTCTTCTGGACATCATATCTACAAAAAAATCGAAGTCTTGACTGTTTAACCTTACTTACTACCAACAATTCTTACCGTGGATGATGAGTTTCTTCTCTATACCATTTCTATATAATAACCGAAATATTAACTGTTAAACCTTACTTTCTACCAGCTTTTCTGATACTGGCGAATAAGCTTCTTCTGGACATCATTTCTTCATACAAATCGAAGTATTTACTGTTATACATAACTTACCAGCAGCAATTGCTACCACGACCAATGATATGCTTCTGGATATCATTTCTACACACAAATCGTAATATTTACTTGAATACCTTACTTACTGCCAGCAATTGTGACCGTGACCGATGAGCTTCCTCCGGACATCATTCATACACACAAGCCAAAATATTTACTCTAATCCCTAACTTCCTACCAGCAATTCTCGCAATGGCTGATAAGATTCTTCTGTATACCATTTCTACACACAAATCGAAGTTTTACCCGTAATACCTTACTTACCACCAGCAATTTAAGTATCAGTATCAGTATCAGTATATTTGAGGGAGATGAAGGTGAGTCACCTTTGAATTCCCAATGTGTACATGCGAGTTGTGGTATCAAAAAAAATAGTATCTCGATATGTTGGCGAGGCCAACATAGTGGAACAAAGTTGAAAAAGAGCAGACAGTGTTAAACAACTCCCGGTGATATTTAGGAGAAAAAAACCGCCGCACTTGGGAGGGGGGGTCCAAGGTGGGGGCATTTCGGAGGTCACATGATGCTCCATTGCTGATTGCAGCGGCCGTTGAGGGATTTCAAAAGCTGAAATAGATGTCCAGATCATCCTCGGTCCATTGCGGTTCGAACCAGGGGATAACGTTCATACACCTTATGGTCCAGCTAATGCGAATACTCACGGTGTCACCAAGGTGTGTAAATAAGTTAAGCATCAAAGACCTCGAGGACCCCTGTATGGGAATAATGGGAGAATGCAAGCCCTCGAACGAAAATAACAAACAAGGAATTTTACTCAAATATAACTAGTAGTATTATTAATGCCTTACTTTCTGACGTCACTCTTGCAGGTTTCCATTAATGTTATAGCTCGCACCATTATATCGATCTAACTTTCGCTTAAAAACCTTCAAGGAGTCCAACATAACAACATCCAGAGAAAGACTATTCCAAGCTTCGACTTCTCTTTTTGGAGAAGAAGTACTTCCGATTTTCTAGCCTTGCTCCAGTCACACGTAATTTATGAGGATGACCTTTCAAGTTCGTTGTTTTTGCTAACTCGAAGAAATCCCCTGGCACGAGACAACAGTCCTGGATGCGTTGTATGCGGAATGTTAGTATCAAGTCCCCCCGAAGCTGTCTATAGTGCAAGGGAAAGAGATTGATACTCGACAGCCGTGTTTCCTAAGGCAGTGATCCATGTCCAAGGACAAGTTTGGTGGCACGCCTTTGGACCTTTTCGAGGATGTATGTCCTTCACAGCCCAGGCTCTCCAAGCTTCGATAGCGGGCTCCAACTGTGGCCGCTAAAATGTTCCGATGACTTGAGCGAAGCAGTCGGTAGTGAATGCTGCAAAAGCTCGTTTAACGAGGTAAAGAATCGACAAGGCTGACTTCGCTACCTTTGCGCAATGTAGGGAGTGTTTAAGCGAAGGCGTGATCCAGACTCTAACGTCCTTTTGGACATCCACTTCTTTGAATGGTATGCCATTTAGATTGTTAACCGTACGGTTGGAAGTATTGCTTTTCCCGACTCGTATGATGTTGCACTTGCTCTCATTAAACGGTTTGAACCAGTCATTGGACCATTTCTGGAGTCAATTTATGTTTGCCTGCAAGTTCTCTTTATCAGCCGAAGTTTGAATGACGCGCCAAAGTTTGAGATCATCGGCAAACATGGCAATATCGCAGTCCAGTTCGTTTGCACCATCGTTTATGAAGACAATGAACAGTATAGGGCCGAGAACAGAGCTTTGAGGAACACCACTCTCAACCTCAGTTTTAGTTGACTGTTTGTCGCTGATATGCACAGTTTGTGAGCGGCCAGTTTAGAAGTTTTCTATCCATGTCAGAAGTCTACCTCTTACGCCTATGCGGTGGAGTTTATGAAGAAGGCGGTGGTGCGGCACGCTATCAAAAGCCTTTTTGAAGTCTTTATAGACTGCGTGCACCGTATTACCACTATCGTCCACTTCAGTACAACGTTGTAAACAGTAGAGCAAATCTGTGACGCAGGATCTAACTCTACGGAAACCGTGCTGGGCTTCGGATAGCAGACTGTTATGTTCGAAGAACTGCATAAGTTGTTGCTTAATTATTTTTTCCATGATTTTGCAGCAAACTGAAGTAAGGCTGACTGGCCGATAATTGTTAGCAGAGACCCGGCTTCCACTCTTATAAAACAGGCGTAATCCATTCGGATTTCCAGTCGGCTGGTTGACTTCAAGTCTAAAAGGATGCTTGAAAAAGCGTAGAGAGTGGTTTTGCCAACTCTCTCGCAAGCTCTTTCAACAGCTTGGCAGGTACTTCATCGGGACCCAGAGACTTACATTTCTTTAACCCAAAAAGTTCCTTGAGGACAGCAGTCTCGGTAAAATTAACAGTCTCGACTCTTGTTTCCACTTCGAAGCCATCGGTAGGATGATCGTAACTCGTTTCTTTTGTGAAAACCGACTGGAAAAATTCCGAAAGATGATTAGCCTTCGCACCGTCTTCAGTGAGGGGTATGCCCTCGGCGGTCCTCAGCACGGGTTTTTGATCCTTGTTCCGTGTATTCTGCCTGAGGTAACAGTAAAACAGTTCCGGGTTCACGGTGCCAGGTTAAGCAGGTCCACTTTCAAAGCCTGTCTTGTTCTTTAAATAAAAATCTTGACCCGATTTCTCTGCATTTTATACGCAATTAGAAATGCAGGAGTTCCATCCGTAAGCGATTTTTTCCACAATCTCCGCTTTTTGTTAACTTCGATTTTTAAGGCCTGCGAAAGCCATCGCGGTCTGTTCGTTAACCTTTTTCTCAAAATTGGACAGTGTTTTTCCATGAGCCTGTGCAGTTTGTCTCGGAACGTTTCCCAGTCCTTGGTTACGTTTCCAAAGAATAAAGGTTCCCACTGAGTGCGCATTAGTTTCGCCCTCATTCGACCGAAATCGCTTTGCCATATATTCCTTCTGACTGTTGTGGGTCTTGCTGGTATAAAAAAATAGTGAGTACTCCCATCGCAGTACCACGTGGTCAATTTTGCCTAGCGGCGGTAGACACGACACTTCGTCGATGTTGTCGTGCGACTTCGGGAGAACTAGGTCCAGGCAATTGGCCTGTTGTCCTTCGCACACCCTGGTTGGAAAAGTGACGTGCTGTGTGAGACGTAGCTTTAGTTTAGTGCTCAGAAAACAACCGTCGAAGGCTAGATCAGAACTATGTGCACAGGTCGAGCTCCAGTCGATGTTAGGCGCATTGAAGTCACCCATGATCAGGATATTCAACAGTGTGGCAATCTTTTCAAGTTCCTCTAGCAGGTGAGCATCAGCTACGGGGTCTCTTCTCGGTGGGCGGTAGACTGTCATGACATCTAGACTTGACGTACCTGGCACTTTTACGGATAGCCATATTGCCTCGGAAGTTAACGCGAGTTTATAAGTTTTATCTAAAACTGTAATTTCGCTTTTCACGTATGTGACTACGCTACCTCCTTGACGCTCTTTCCTGTCTTTACTAAAATGTTTGTTGCCCGCAATATTTACCTATCGGTCGTCTACGTGTTGGGACAACCAAGTTTTTTGTTATGAGAATTATATCAGTAGATAGATCGCAGACATGAATCTTAAGCTCGTCGAGTTTCGATAATATACTCTGTGCATTGGTGTTCATGAATGTAAGTTTTCGGTTTGCTCGGAAAGTGCAAACAGTCGGGCGCGAGCTCCTGTTTTCTGGGCCAACTGCGTGGTAATCTAGAACGGGCCTCTTCAGGGGGAGAATAATGGATGACGGATCACTTGGTTGTTGAAAATAACCAAGTTTGTTTCCCCCTCGCTGAGCCGCCGTCTTTGTTCGATGACAAGTTGATGGCGTTTGTTCCGCTCCGCAGGTGAGAAGTCCTGTTGAAGAAAAAAACTCCAGGGTTTGAGTTTTTTTAACTTGAAGCGCCTCGACAGAATGAGACTGGCTTCCTGGCTACTGGTCAAGATAACTTTTAGAGGCCTAGGACGTGTTGATTCAGTTTGGGTTTCGGGCCGTTTTCCAAGGTGGAAGGGTTTTCCAGTTCAATCGACGTATTAGGTTCCAGAATATTATTCAAGAGTTCACGAAAGCGGTTCATGTCTTCAGAATATCGGTCTACTGGAGTCGCAGCCGTTGATTCAGGTAGTCTCTGTATTATGAAGCTTTTTTCTGTCCGTGGCATTTTTTGTAACAACGACGCTGTCTTCCTCTATCTGATGCGAAGGTTCCACGTTGCGCACTGGTGATGGTGGAGGGGATGCTTATTGGCTATGCGTTGGTATTGATCCAGTTATTTTCGATTCGGCGAATTCCATGGGTTCGACGATTTTGAATCGCAGGTGGAATTTTCGGTTGGGGAATCGATTTTACTGCTTGTGCTTGGTGTGAGAATCTGATTACTTCCTGTGGAGGACAAGGCAATGGTCAAAGCCCCGTTTTCGAGCTTTTTTGAGGAATCTTTCGAAGTCGGTTTTCCATTGGCTTTTTCCTTCTTGGTGTCAGTTTTGCGGTTTGGACGGTTTTTTGTTTGTTTTAGGCGGACTATTTTTGTCCTGCGCTGTTGGTACTTGTTGTTTGATAGCTAAAGCAGCTGTCAAAACTGTTTTTGGGATGCACTATGATCGGGTTTCGATGGCTTTGCTTCTAGTAAGTCGTTCAGTGGACTCCTGAGTGGCATCTCCTGCTTTAGAGGTGCCTTTAAGCGCAGATTGTATTTGTCTTATCTCATCCTCGAGCTGGTTTAGCTTCATGGACAGTTTATGACAGCCTCCACAAATGGCAGTGTTTTTAATAGCTTGCATATTAATTTGAGAGAGCGCTCGCAACCGTGATGAGGTGATCGAGTGGTTAGCGAGCATCACCATTGCGTTGTTGGTCGCAGGTTCAATTCTGGCTTGCGGCATGAATTTTTGAATTTTTGTGTGGTGACTTAAGAAGTAACGAGTTGCTAGGTGTAGGTTTACACTATCAGCGCTTTTACACAAACAGTATTTAAATTATCTACTCCGCTTTTTTTGTAAATTAATGAAATCCCCGAACGTTCTTAACTACTTCTGCTAGTGGAAGTTGTTAAAAGTATTTGCTTTAACGAGTTTCTCGATAAAAATTGCACAACCAATTCGACAGAATATGGATAATGAACGAATCAGCCTGTTTTGTAGATACTCCTCAGAAAGCCTGACGAGCAGTTAGAGCCTGGATTGGGCTGGAAGGTTTTGTAGGCCAAGCCAGAATTTCCGGCAGGTTGCTCTATTTGAAGAACTGTCCTCGTCGAACAAAAGTCCTCAGAAACCTTGGAGAGACAATGGATTGGACTGGTGGGTTATGTAGGCCAAGATTTCCAACAGTGCTCGATTTGGAGAACTCTCCTAATCAAACTGTGAGGGTATCGAAGGCACTGGATGGAAGATTCAATTAATTGTTTTAATAATTTGAACCAATCAATGTCTGTGGACTGATTGTTTCAGTGCAAAGACTCGATTAAATTCAGTCTTCTTGTTGCTCGAAAATTCAAACCGCGTGGCAACCGTTCACTTCAGTTGACCGTGACAGATCAGATTCGTTTCGACGCCATTTATATATCGAAGTATTAACTTTTTATACCTTTTTTACTAACAGCACCTCTAAGAGTTGCGAATGAGCATCTTCTGGTTACTATTTCTAAATACAAACCGAAGTATTTCCGTGGCTGATGCGTTTATTCCATATACAATTTCTGCACACACATCGAAGTATTTGCTGTAAAACAGCAATTTGACCTTAACCGATAATCTTCTTTTTGACACCATTCTACAAACAAATGAAAGAATTTACTGTAAAACCCTAAATTACCACTAGAAATTCTGACAGTGGCTGATAAGTTTTTTCTGGATATCATTTCTACACACAAACCGAAGTATTGACTCTTGTACCTACTTTACCTCCATCAATTTTGACCGTGAGCGATAAGATTCTTCTGGACACCATTTCTACACTAAAATCGAAATATTTACTGTTTTACCTTACTTTCCATTAGCAACTTTGACCGTTACCGATAAGCTTTTTCGGGATACCATTTTTATACACAAACCGAAGTATATACTGTTATACCTTTCTTACTACCAGCAATTCTAGCCGTGGCGAATGGGCTTCTTCTGGACATCATTTCTGCACACAAACCGAATTATTTAATGTAATACCTTTCTTACCACCAGCAATTGTGACCGTGAACTATGAGATCTTCTGGACATCATTTATAAATACAAACCGAAGTATTTACTGTTAAACCTTACATTCTACCAGCAATTATGACAGTGGCGAATGTGTTTTTCTGTACATCATTTCTACATACATACCGCAGTATTGACTGTAATACCTAACTTTCCACCAGCAATTGTGATGGTTTCTGATCAGCTTCTTCTTGACATTATTTCTTCACACAAAACGAATTATTTACTGTTAAACGAAACTAACCACCACCAATTGTGATCGTGACCGATGAGCTTCTTCTGGACATCATTCCTACATACAAACCGAAATATTTACTTAAATACGTTTCTTATTACCAGTAGGTCTGACCGTGGCAAATGAACTTCTTCTACACATCATGTCTGCACACACACCAGTTTATTTCTGTAATACCTAACTAACCACCAGAAATTCTGACCGCGGCTGATAAGTTTCTATTGTATACCGTTTCTACACACAAATCGAAGTATTTAATGTATTACCTTACTTATAACCAGCAATTCTGACCGTGACCGATGAGCTTCTTCTGGACATCATTTCTACACACAAACCGAAGTTTTTAATGTTATAACATATTTACCACCAGAAATTCTGACCGTGGTTAATAAGCTTCTTCTTGAAGTATTTACTTGATTACCTAACTTACCGCCAGCAATTCTGACCGTGGCTGATAACTTTTATCTGTATACCATTTCAGCAAACAAATCCAAGTATTTACTGTTATACCTATTTTACCACGAGCAATTTTTACCCTGACCGATAAGCTTTTTCTAGGCAACATTCCTACACACAAATCGAAGTATTAAATGTTAAACCATAATTATTACCAGTAATTATGACAGAAGCGAAGGCGTTTTTCTGGACATCATTTCTACACACACACCAAAGTATGTACTGGATTACCTAACTTACCAGCAGCAATTCTGGCCGTGGCTGTTAAGATTCTTCCGTATGCCATTTCGACATACAAACCGAAGTAATAACTGTTAAACCTAACTTACTAACAGCAATTCTCACACTGGCAAATGAGCTTCTTCTGGACATCATTTCTTCATACAAACCGAAGTATTTACTGTTATACCTAACTTACCAGCAGCAATTGTAACAGTGACCGATGAGCTTCTTCTGGATACAACATCAACTGTTAAACCTTACTTACCACCAGCAATTCTAACCGTGGATGATGAGATGTTTCTGTATACCATTTCTACAAACAAACCGAAGTACTAACTGTTAAACCTAACTTACTACCAGCACTTCTGACACTGGCGAATAAACTTCTTTTGGACATTATTTCTTCATACAAACCGAAGAATTAACTGTATTACCTAACTTACCAACAGCAAATGCTACCGTAACCGATGAGACTCTTCTGGACATCATTTCTACACACAAACCTTAATATTTACTTAAATACCTTACTTACTACCAGCAATTTTGACCGGGACCGATGAGTTTCTTGTGGACATCATTTATACACATAAGCCAAAATATTCAATTAAATACGTAACTTACTACCAGCAATTCTGACCGTGACCGATGAGCTTCTTCTGGACAGCAGTTCTAAACACAAACGGAAATAATTACTGTAATACGTTTATAACTACCACAAGTTCTGAGCGTGACTTATGAGCTTCTTTTGGACATCAGTTCTACATAGAAACCGAAATATTTACTGTAAAACGTTGATAACTACCACAAATTATTATCGTGACCGAAAAAGTTCTTCTGGACATCATTCATACACAAAAATCGAAAATTTTTGCTATAATATCTTACTTATTACCAGCAATTCTGACCGTGACCTATAAGCTTCTTCTGGACATCATTTCTACACAAAAAACGAAATATTTAACTTGACCGTGACCGATGAGCTTCTTTTGGACATCAATTCTACACACAAAACAAAATATTTACTGTAATACGTTGATTACTACCACAAATTATGACAGTGACCGATGAGCTTCTTCTGGACATCATTCATACACACAAACAGAAATTTGCACTGTAATACCTAACTACTACCAGCAATTGTGACAGTGGTGTAAGAGCTTCTTCTGGACATCATTTTGACACACAAACCGAAGTATTTTACTGAAATACCTATTTTACCACCAGCAATGCTGACCGTGACCAATAAGCTTCTTCATGACACCGTTTCTGCAAACAAATCGAAGTATTGACTGTTTTAACCTTACTTACTACCAGCAATTATTACCGTGGATGATGAGTTTCTTCGTTATACCATTTCTACATAATAACCGAAGTATTAACTGTTAAACCTTACTTTCTACCAACATTTCTGACCGTGGCGAATGAGCTTCTTCTACACATAATTTCTACACACAAAAGAAAGTATTTTCTTGAATACCTATTTAACCACCAGCAATTCTGACCGTGGCTGATAAGTTTCTTATGTATACCATTTCCACACACAAATCGGAGTATTTACTGTAGTCCATTACTTTCAACCAGCTATTTTTACCGTGACAAAAGAGCATATTCTGGACACCATTTTTACACACAAATCGAAGTATTTACTGTTAAACCATACTTACTAACAGCAATTCTGACAGTGGCTAATAAGTTTCTTCTGTACACCACTTCTACATACAAACCGAAGTATTTACTGTTATAACTTATTTACCACCAGCATTTCTGACCATGGTTAATAGGCTTTATCTTGACATCATTTCTTCGGATAGCATATTGCCTCGGAAGTTAACGCGAGTTTATAAGTTTTATCTAAAACTGTAATTTCGCTTTTCACGTATGTGACTACGCTACCTCCTTGACGCTCTTTCCTGTCTTTTCTAAAAAGTTTGTAGCCCACAATATTTACCTCTCGGTCGTCCACGTGTTGGGACAACCAAGTTTCTGTTTTGGAAATTATATCTGGAGATAGATCACAGACATGAATCTTAAGCTCGTCGAGTTTCGATAATATACTCTGTGCATTGGTGTACATGAATGTTAGTTTTCGGTTTGCTCGAAAAGTGCGAACAGTCGGGCGCGAGCCCCTGTTTTCTGGGCCAACTGCGTGGTAATCTAGAACGAGCCTCTTAAGGGGGAGAATAATGAATGACGGATCACTTGGTTGTTGAAAATAACCAAGTTTGTTTCCCCCTCGCTGAGCCGCCGTCTTAGTTCGATGACAAGTTGATGGCGTTTGTTTCGCTCCGCAGGTGAGAAGTCCTGTTGAAAAAAAAACAGGGTTTGAGTTTTTTTAACTTGAAGCGCCTCGACAGAATGAGACTGGCTTCCCGGCTACTGGTCAAGATAACTTTTAGAGGCCTAGGACGTGTTGATTCAGATTGGGTTTCGGGCCGTTTTCCAAGGTGGAAGGGTTTTCCAGTTCAATCGACGTATTAGGTTCCAAAATATTATTCAAGAGTTCACGAAAGCGGTTCATGTCTTCAGAATATCGGTCTACTGGAGTCGCAGCCGTTGATTCAGGTAGTCTCTGAATTATGAAGCTTTTTTCTGTCCGTGGCATTTTTTGTAACAACGACGCTGTCTTCCTCTATCTGGTGCGAAGGTTCCACGTTGCGCACTGGTGATGGTGGAGGGGATGCTGATTGGCTATGCGTTGGTATTGATCCAGTTATTTTCGATTCGGCGAATTCCATGGGTTCGACGATTTTGAATCGCAGGTGGAATTTTCGGTTGAGGGAATCGATTTCACTGCTTGTGCTTGGTGTGAGAATCTGATTACTTCCTGTGGAGGACAAGGCAATGGTCAAAGCCCCGTTTTCGAGCTTTTTTGAGGAATCTTTCGAAGTCGGTTTTCCATTGGCTTTTTCCTTCTTGGTGTCAGTTTTGCGGTTTGGACGACTTTTTTGTTTTGAGGCGGACTATTTTTGTCCTGCGCTGTTGGTACTTGTTGTTTGATAGCCGAAGCAGCTGTCAAAGTTGTTTATGGGATACCCTTTGATCGGGTTTCGATGGCTTTGCTTCTAGTTAGTCGTTCAGTGGACTCCTAAGTGGCATCTTCTGCTTTAGAGGTGCCTTTAAGCGCAGATTGTATTTGTTCTATCTCATCCTCGAGCTGGTTAAGCTTCATGGACAGTTTATGACAGCCTCCACAAATGGCAGTGTTTTGAATAGCTTGCATATTAATTTGAGAGATCGCTCGCAACCGTGATGAGGTGATCGAGTGGGTAGCGAGCATCACCATTTCGTTGTTGATCGCAGGTTCAATTCCGGCATGCGGCATGAATTTTTGAATTTTTGTGTGGTGACTTAAGAAGTAACGAGTTGCTAGATGTAGGTTTACACTATCAGCGCTTTTACACAAACAGTATTTAAATTATCTTCTCCGTTTTTTTCAAATTAATGAAATCCCTGAACGTTCTTAACTACTTCTGCTAGTGGGAGTTGTTAAAAGTTTTTGCTATAACGAGTTTCTCGATATAAATTGCACAACCAATTAGACAGAATATGGATAATGAACGAATCAGCCTGTTTTGTAGATACTCCTCAGAAAGCCTGACGAGCAGTTAGAGCCTGGATTGGGCTGGAAGGTTTTGTAGGCCAAGCCAGAATTTCCGGCAGGTTGCTCTATTTGGAGAACTGTCCTTGTCGAACAAAAGTCCTCAGAAACCCTGGAGAGAGAATGGATTGGACTGGTGGGTTATGTAGGCCAAGATTTCGAACAGTGCTTGATTTGGAGAACTCTCCTAATCAAACTGTGAGAGTATCGAAGGCACTGTATACCATTTCTACACACAAATCAAAGTTTTATCTGTAATACCTAATTAACCACCAGCAAATGTTACCATGACCGAAGAGATGTTTCTTGTTACCATTTCTACCTAAAAATCGAAGTATTTACTGTTATATCTTACTAACTGCCAGCAATTCAAAAGTTGGCGAATGAGATTCCTTTTGTCATCATTGCTACACGCGAATCGAAGTATTTACTGTTTTACCTTTTTTACTACCAGCAATTCAGACCGTGGCAAATGAGCTCCGTCTGGACATCATTTCTACACACAAACGGAAGTATATACTTTAATACCTTACATTACCACCAGCACTTCTGACCGAGGCCGATGAGTTTTTCTGAAACATCATTTTTACAAACAAATCGATGTATTTACAGTTATACCTTACTTACTATCAGCAATTCTGACCGTGGCGAATGAGCGCATTATGGACAACATTTCTACACACAAATCCAAATATTTACTGTATTATTAAAATTACCACCAGATTTTGTGACCGTGACAGATAGGTTTCTTCTGGAAACCATTTCTAAACACATATCGAAG